>BMAV01004699.1:0-18013 GCA_019973955.1 Trichonephila inaurata madagascariensis | reverse complement strand
CCAACAACATATATTACTACAATTCAGTGGTTTCAAACGACGAAATACCTCGACATCACTCACTCACTTGGAAAACAAACGTTTTACACATTCGTGCAAAATTCCGAAAAATAATTTTTAAATTATTCACCCTAATTAACCGGAATTCTGAATTGAGTATAGATAGTAAATTGCCTCTCTACACTGCCGTTATGCGTCCAATTCTAGCCTATGGTTGTCCAGTGTGGGGATACGCTGCTAAAACCAATATTAATATTTTAGATATTCCCCAAAATTTTACCATCCGGATGATCGTAAAGTCAGAGATATATGAGAAATGACGACATCCGGAAAGCAATTAAAATCAATAGTTTTAAATCTCACATCCAAAAGTTAGAGAAATATCTTTAACTCTTTGCAGCATACGAATAATGTCAATATGCTAAATCTCCCTAATTATAATCCTAATGATTTTACTTAAAGGCAGAGGAGAATTCTACTCGATTCCTACAATACTCCTTAACATTAATTTTCAGTGCAATGTTTTATTTGCACATTAACTCTGATAAATTTAAATTCTTAAGTTCTCAATTTATTTTTCATTTATTTCATCCGTTCTCCTCGCATTTGGGCTTGCCCCGCGCCCCTAGTCTTAAATTTCTTTCTTAGAGATTTGAGCAGTGAATGAGAGTCAATTTTCTCACATCCCAAGATTCAATTCATAGAGAGATCACCAGCTCTCCAACATGCAAAAGAAAAATTCATGTAATCTGGAACTTTTTAGAACGATTGGCTCTACCAATCAGAAGCTATCTACTCCCCAGCATGATAACTTTCTCAATCGCTCTACATCTACTTGTCAGACATGGGATGGTGGCTCGCTTTGCGAGCCATATGCCTAGTAATAGCACCGTAGACATGTTCTAAACCCTTTGATGGTTATGAACGAGCTCAGCTGTCAAACGAATCGTGCTTCAGACTGCGCGCAAACGAGCTCAGCTTGGGCGAAAGATTTCGACCGAAATGTGTAAAAACGAGTACTACTCGAGTTGTGAAACTTTTCCCCAAAGCGCGCTGATCAGCTGGGCTCTTCCAACTTTATTATTCTGCATTGATTATACTACAAACGAATCCTACTTGCGAAATTTAGTCAGTTTTACTGTCTACAGATGGCATTAAGTGTTCTATAAATTTCTTTTCATAATGAAGAGGAATTTTTTTTCCTTTTACTTTATTCTTTTTATGCGTATTTTGGCGCATTTTTTAGAGTGTCTGTAAAGTAAAATGGCTCAAAAGCGAAAATTAGATTTTAATGATGATGATTGTGATTTTGATACAGAAAGCTTATCAAGTTTTGAGTCTGATGAAGACTTTGTTCACAGCATATCAAGCTTTGAGGACGATTTAAGCTAAGAGGAAGATTTTCGAGTGTTCGCGACAGTGGTGTAAAATTGATTCAAGTTCACATGGATCAGCAATTTTGATATTATGACATAATTCAATCTCGTCAAAGGACATATTGCAAGAAAATATTTCGTTATATATTGGACATAACAATTTTTAATGCTTTTCAGCTGAGGGCAAAAAAAGGGAATAAAAAATCAAATTTATATTTCAGAATTGAACTAGCTGAAAGAATTGTTGAAAAATATCACGCTCACGGACACACACACACAAACGTTTGAAATGAAAACCCGCTGAAACCGTTTCGAATACTTTATGAATACTTTTCGAATACGCCACTTTCTTGATTATATTCCACCTACAGAAAAAAAGAAAGAACCTACTACACGCTGTGTGGTATATTGCAGCAAAAATAATGCCAATGTAAAAAGAATTCGGCCTTGAAACACATAAATATTGCAAAGACTGTAATGAGCCCCATTATGTGCAATACCATGTTTTAAAGTATATCACACACAAAAATATTTTTAATTAATTACTGTATTTAAATGTTGCATAAAGTTTTACATTATTTGTTTTTATTTAGTCCTTTCAATTTAATATTTGTCTTATATTTATAATTAACTATTATTATTTGTATATTGATTATAATCACATTTATAATTTTCTATTTAATAATTATCATTTATTAATTATTTTAAAGTACGTAAAAACTGTTAAATTGTGTACTACAAATACTTTAAGAAACCTTTAAAACGCGTGAGGCGAGCTATCTGAGAGGTCACCGGAGAAGGGTGACATTTTCGGAAGAACGGCGGTGGAAACCAGCTGCCACTTTTTACTACTGCTTAATCGTAATACTGCGCATACTAAGTAAACGAAAACTGCTCATTCCTCTAACCGCCAAAAGGTTAATAAACAAGCACTGAAACTCAGGATTTGCAACTCAAACCACGAGTTAACAACCATGATCCCTCTGTGAGCACGAAAACACAAAAGACTGAAATGTATACAAAATGTTAAAAAAGGAATACTTCCGGTAGCAATTGAAGGGATAAATGACAAAAGCATAAACCTAAATTCACAAAAGCCGTTTTTCTTACTATGCTTCATTGAGATTTCTTTTGGAAAAAAGGCGATCATACTTTTGTATACTCGCATGTACTGCGAGTTTAGAATAGCTGACCACCCTAACAGTACTTCCAAAAATAATTATATTTATGTTTCAATTTCGAATGTACAAATTATTAGTGGTAATAACTATGTTTATCGAAAAACATACATCAACATCAAATTAAAATTAATGCCTGAGATATTTTTATCAGTATTACAAAACAAATTAAATCATTTCAAAATACTCGTAGTTATATCATAAATTAAAATAAACTAACTAAATGCTGATTGTGAATCAAATTGCAACATCTCCTGTTACGTCATGATCCTAAGTTTACTTAATTCCTAGGTAGGAGACAGATCCTGAGGTTTCAGCAAAAAAATACTTTTTTTTTTAATTATAAATAGTTTAGGCCCATTGGCACATTGAATCTCTAAGATGTAAATTTGGAATATCTAGTTGTCACTAGTGGCTGCATGACCAGAAGCGAAGTGATAGAACTGTTAATTTCTTTATTGTCATTTGGCAACAATTTTTTTTCCGTTTCTACAGAAGATCGTGTTAGAATTTATCTCATATATTAAATGTGTTAAGAAGTAACACATTAAAATCCATGTAATCTTTGATGACTCGTGGAACATCGTTTTAAGCAAGCATTTTCTGAACACTCATAATAGAAATTAAATGTATTTTTTCAGACCACCATACTTCTTCACACATGAACTTTTATAAGGGTACAATTGGCCCTTTGTCGATGTTCTGGACCTGGATATAGTACTGACCTCACTCTACAAAAGAGTTAAGTGATATTTTTATTGGGCCCTGCTACCGTCGCCTGCTGCTATCGCTGGTTTTCCCACTGCCTAGAATAGTTTAGCATTACGCCTCTAGAATATATCCTTCTCTCCCTATAAATGGAGCTGCAGTAGCCTAGTAGCGGCCGCGGTAGCCGATTGATATAGGTATCGGACCGTGGCTTGCCTTGTCATGAGTTCAAGCCCAGTACAACTAAAGACCCTCATGTAGGGCAGCGATGCACGTTAAATCTGTCGAGAGCTGAAACGTCCTCCCGTTGGTGTGGTGTGGTAGTTAGGAGAGGAGTGTACCAGCTCAGAAGTCGTCAGCGTTACTTGACCATGGTTCAAAATAAAGTGGTCCGTCCCCAAAAGCCCTCGTGTAGCTAAACAGTGCGACGTTAATATTCAATCAATCAATCAAGCAGTAGCCCATTGATCAAGGATTCGGATCATGACAGGCATGTGATGAATTAGAGCCCAGTACCACTCAAAACTTCCTTGTAGGGAAGCGATGCACGTTAACTTTTTCGAGAGTTTAAACGTCCTCCTTTTGGGGTGGGGTGGTAGAAAAGGGGATGCCAGCTCAGGTGTTCTCCACGTCACTTAATTATAGCTCAAAATTACGAGGTCCGTCAATAAAATACCTGGTGTAGCTGCACAGTACGATGTTAATATTTACTTACTCACTCACTCACTCTAGTTATCACTAATACGTCTGCCCTATAGCATGTTCACTTAAATTTCCAACTCCCTCTGTGAAGTTCCTGTACCTGTTTCTTTAAACCATCTGGATGTTCCTCTCTTCCGATCCTTATAATATCTGATTAGAAGGATCAGAGCAAAACACCAGGCACACTGAGCCCTGTTATAAGCCTCCAACAATCCTTCCAAGATGAAACCTTGTCGAAACTGTGATTCTCTAGTCGGCATCATAGTAAACCAGGTGAGGGGTCTATTATTGGACCAGTCACTTTGAAACTGACAGTGCACATTCCATGGTATTATTTTCTTCACAATAGCCACTTGTCCAAATTCACAAAAAGTGAAAAGCCATTAATAAATGGTGTGCCCCATCTGTAGTTAGCTTTGAAGAAAAATCCATATACTGTTTTGCCAGAAAATCCATATGTCAGGAAAGAAAAGACGAGTTATTATTAATAGTCTAAGAGACAACGATACAGCTGTATCAGCTGAAGACCTGACGGAAGAGTGAAAGAAAAATAAATTACAGAGTTTAACTGTAACATCTTCATTAGGTTTCTGATATAAAGAAACAAAAATATATATTGACATACTTTCAAGAATTAACTGTGAAGTTTTCATTCGTACAGATCACTTATTGTTAAATGTGTAATCTCATAACTGTTTTTTTTTTTAATGAGCGCAATGTTACTGGTGAAAATTTAATAGAAATTTAATGTAAGGATTGATAAAGAAAATTAAAATTTTATCTTTTTAAAACTGCAATTCCCTTATTAAAAAGAGAGATATTGTAATTCCTGAGAGAATTAAACTCTTAGGCAATCTACTTTATATGAATGGAAAATTCCGCTGTGAAACTGTTGAGAACCAAAGATTTTAATGCAAATGTGTAACAGGGAAATGAACTGAATCCAAATTACGATCCCTCAACAGGATATGTCTTTAATACACAAGCACTCAAACGCAGGATTTGGAAACGCAGACAGCGGGATCACGACCATGCCCTCTGGGTGACCACGAAAACAAAAGACTAAAATCTTTGCACGTTTTTAAAATGGAATACTGCCGAAATGAAATGAAGTGATAATTGACAAAAACATAACATTCCTAATTTTGCTACATTGAGTCTAGTTTTTGCAAACAAATCTTGGATATACTATCGAATACGCATGCATTGTGCGGTTCCAATAGCTGCTCACCCTGAGTGTAATTCCAAAATTAATGATATTTAAATTTAAAGGTTCAATATACACCATATTAGTGGTAATAATAATTTTTAGAAGGACGACATATAGCTACATTAAATTAAAAAAAAAGAAATTAAAAAATGTGAGTCATTTTTATTACTTTTAAGAAATAAATTAAATGAATTTAAAATACTCATACTTATATCACAAACTATTATAAACTAACTTAATATGGATTGTAAATCCAGTTGTAATACCTTCTGTTAAAATCGAGATCCTTATTTCTGGGTAGAAGACGGATTCTGTAGCCTCAGTAAAAAAATACTTTTTGTAATCGTAAGCTCATTGCGAATTAAAATCTTGAAGTAGATGGACAGGAAATTCCGCAGTATCATGAAATTAAAAGAAAACCCTGAGATACTTTTATCGTATTTACAAAAAAATAAAATGAATTCAAAATAATTTTATATATATCATGGACTTAAATAAAATAAGTAAATGAGGGTTGAGAATCAGTTTGTAATATCTTCTTTAACGACATTGCATCGAGTTTACTTATTTCCTGTTAAGTGAGAAGGATCCCAAACCTTTTGTAAGAAAATAAATTTATTCAGAAGTAGTCCCCACCCAATTGTGACACATACTTCTATCGAGGTTCGTTGGGCTCTTTTTTGACGGGATTTATCTAAATATTGTATTGCCAACAAACCACTGTCATAGCGATGTTAAATTAGTATTAGGTCACCTCACAGGTATCAACTGCGTGGCAGACTTTATCTCCAATCACCAAATTGTTCAGTTCCCTTTTTGCTGGTTTTTTCAGTTCATAGCATTCTTTGGCCTCTCTCTGATCTCACTCTATCTAGCTTTTGCTTCTCCGGCTGCTTCGCAGATTTCACTCGAATCGCAAAGTCTCAGGTCATTTTGCGATATCTCTCCTTAAACCCAGTGCGAATTTCTCTCTCACAATTTTTATGATAGTTCCAGTCTTTGAAAGCGGTACACCCCATCTCTGAAGAAAAAACACTTAGCTAATGTGTTCGTTTCTTTGTGTCAAAGAAGAATAAAAAAGGGAGTAACATAAAAACGTCTAAAATACGACGCTAAAGCTGTTTCATCTTAGGCTATGAGAAAATTATCTCTAGCTTCCTTTGAAGAAAAGAGCCTATGTGGTGGGTTTTTTATGTTTCGCATTTGGGCGTTACAAATAAAAAAAAAAATTGTAGAAAATTAGCCGATTCAGAGACGACGCTATAGCTGCCTTTTTCCCCTGAAAATATCCATTTCACGAGACCTGTCATATTATTGCCATGCACTACGGTGTGCTCTCCCAAAGAATGTATAAATGTTCAATGTGATAAGCCAGGCCATCAATTTAAGTAATAGACATTAAGATATGAATTCAAATATAATTCAAAACATAAACTTTATATTAAAAAAAGGTTGATTTCGCTCCTTAGGTCTTTCTCATCTTAACACTAATCTTTACAGTAACGGACAGATTTTAAAGAAACCCACATACATATATAAAGTAGGAAGTAAAATTTTGCGCTATTCTACTCTTTTTTATCCAACCGTGTTACATTGAAGCTTACATTTTGTAAACTTCACTTTCACATCTACTCTTTTATGAACCTATTTGGTGCCTTGTCAAAATTCATTACAAGATATTTAAAACTTTTTAATAAAAAGGTGATATTGCCTTTGCCAGGAAAGGCAAACTACTTTAATTTTTCCAAAACGTAGGTTATTAATTCACAAAAGTAATAAGACCCGAGTACTAATTTACTTCTAATATCTGGGAAGAGAAAGAAGATTTGAGAATATTTGTTCAACGAATCCATAACCAAAAATTATGGTGCTACGATCGCATTGTCTACAATATCCTCCTTATTAAGCACTGGAGAAAAAAAACTCGTGCCACTTGGTTAAAGGACCGATAATTAACTCACGGACACTGGGCGATCGCTTCCAGAATAAGAGGAGATGTTATATCGGACTGCCTTATCTCGATTAGGTCTAAGTCTAAATAATGCTCAATTTACTCTCTAAGAATTTTAATTTGCCTCGAGAACATACAATACGGTGTAGTTGTAAACCTCTTTTCTGTATGTAATTCAACACCCATCCCCATTAAAAAAGTCGCCCCAGACTCTCGATCAAACTATAATTTATTTTTTGGAATTACATTTCCTGATTCATTAATTCGGTTAGGAGGTAATTTGTCGTACAGTTGACTTTCTTATCGTGCTCCTTGAGTTGAAAAGGAATTTCAGCGTTTCCCTCTCCATTCCATCAGAGCTATTTCTTTGACAAAGTTTACTAATTCATCTGTAAACAGTGCATTAAGCAGTTGTAAAAGCTTCTCAAGACCTAGATGTAGAAGAAACTCAGCAGTAAAACAAAAAAGCAACACATGTTTTAAGAAAAATTTGTAAGACCGTAGAATTTTTTTTTTTTTTTTTTTTTTTTTTGGTAAATTTTTAAACAATTTAACACAACCTTTTTTTTTTTATCTTTTTTGTTGTTGTTACTTAGTTCATGATTTTCTTCTGTTCTCTCATTTTCTGTGTTGTAAATAAATATAAAAAAATAAAAATGATAATAATTTTGTAATTTGAATCGTGTCCAATTGACGAAGATAACAACCCTACATGAGTACTCTATATCGTGCATCGTCTCTTAACGCGACGTGTTTTTATTGAACCAGATCTCTAATCCACGACTTGACTATGTGATATTCGCATGCATAGAGAGACACAAATATCTGTCGACCCTAACTATAAATCCAAAATTAATGATATTTATATTTGAAGGTTGAATATGCGAAACTTTATTAGTAATAATAATTTTTTGTAGGACAATATATAGCAACATAAGATTAAAAGAAAAACATCAGACATTTTTACCAGCTGTAACAAACAAATTAAATCAATTCAAAATAATTATTTTTATATTATGGACTAAAACAAACTAAATTAATGGGAATGATGAATTAAACTGAAACATCTTTATTAGCTTTCTTAAATAAACCAACATAATAAAAATAATAATATTGACATACTTTCTAGAAGTAACCGTTAACTTCGTATTCGTACAGGTCACACACACACACACAATTCTTGTAAAATGTATAATCTCATTTCTTATTTTTTTTGAAAGAAAGTTTGTAATATTATTGGTAAAAATGTAATAAAATATTATTATAAGGATTGATAAATTAAAATTTAAATTTTATTCTCTTAAAACTGCGAGACATAAAATAGAGATCAATTATAAGCTTATTGCGAATTAAACTCTTGAAGTAGATGGACATTAAATTCTTTAGTAAAACTATTGAGAACTAAAGACTAATGCAAATGTGTAACAGGGTAACAAACTGACTCTAATTTAATATCCCTCAACACGATATGTCTTTGATAAACCAGCATTCCAACTCAGGACCTGATAAAACAAACCACGAGTTCACGACCATGTCCCCTCCGTCAGCACGAAAACAAAAGACAATAATGTTTACAAATCGTTATTAAAGGAATACTTCGGAAAGCAATTGAAGAAATAAATAACAAAAACATATAATTCCGTATTCAAAAATTCTGTTTTTCGGATTATGCTTTAATGAGACTAGTTTTTGAAAAAGAGCAAGCACACATACTGGTTAAAACTCGCATGCATTGCGAGTTTGAAATAGCTGCCCACTCTAACAGTATTTTAAAAAAAAATGATATTTATATTTGACTTTCGAATATACTAATTATTAGTGGTAATATAACTTTTTATCGAAAAACATACATCAACACCAAATTAAAAGAAAAGCCTCGTCTATTTTTATCAGTATTAAAAAACGAATTAAATCATTCCAAAGTACCCCTTATACCAACAATGTTAAATTGAGCTTTTTGATATCCTTATTTTTAAGAAACTGTTAAATATAAAAACTTGAAATTTTGTCTGTATATTTTAATTAGGTTTTTCATATATTCTGGTTAAAATGTTTCAAATACATTGTTTACTTTTTCCAAAAAAATTCATCGTAAAAGTATCACTGCTTTTCAGCAAAATAATTTGGGAAAATTTCAAAAAAGTAGCTTCATTATATATAGTTACATATTATTTATGTGCAGTAAAAATTGAATGCACATTCATGCTTTAGATTTTGAGCAGCGTTTCTCTAACTGTGGGGCGTACCCCCTTGGGGGGCGTGAAAACTCTACAAGGGGGGCGCGAGCATATTCAAAAGTCGAGACAAAATTATTTTTAATAAATTATTAATTACTGAAAGCAAACAAACAAACTACATATATTCTGACACAACAAAAAATAAAATACTTATTTACACTGATATATTACACTTATAATTACATCAGTGTGCTACACAATGTATTTTATAATTAATTTAACAGTATTAAGTTAAAAACAAGTTTATTAATTAACGATGACACTATGGGCTTGTCATATATATAATTTAAAACAAAAATTAACACTTATCTGGATAATTTTGTACTGTTTATAATTAAACCTTGACTGCCGATCAAAAAATTCGCGATTCGCTTCCAAATGGCAACCGTTTTCCAAGTGCGCAAGCATATGGGAGGTATTGGTGGAGGGAGTAGGAATAAAGAAGCAAAAACAATCTGCAATAAGTAAATCCTTCACAAATATTTTCAAGGTCCTTTTATTGCATTACAAATTCTTTGGAATAATTTTACTGATAGCAGTGCCCAGAAAAGGTCGTACTTCGGAAAGACGTATATATATGTCTGGGGAAATGAGAATGCTTTGGCTTAATGAGACGTTTGTATACTCGGGGGCGGGTGGTTGCTTAAGCGGCTAAAGTCGTATCGTAGTATTCGCGCGTCAAAGTATAGTATTATTTAATTCAGTAAGTAGTTATTGTATGAGGAGGGGGGGGGCGATGAAAATTATGATTGAATATTGGCTCGCGAATAGCAACTTTAAGAGGCAATGATTTTGAGAAAAAAGGTACAAGCAGTTTGAAAACATTCATTTTGAGAAAATTGCATTTTTAATGAAAAAAGGCACTTCATCACAAAATAATAAATTAATGTATTTCCCTATTTTATTAAACATTAGTATCTTCTTAATTTTTTTAGCATAAAATAGGACACAAAAAAGCCATAAATGTTCAGAAAATCCATATATAGTATTTTTCAGTTTTTGTTCAATGACTTTTTTTTTTTTAGCATTTTGTATCGATTTTCACAAATTATGTAACAATCTGTGAAGAACCTTTAACTTAAATGCATTGTAAATATCAAAATTGATCTTAAAACGTCATAAATATAATGTAACATGTATCAATATGTAAAGTAATGATTTGTAATATGTGATTTTACGACTTTGCGAAAGGTTTCATTATGGATTTGTATGTTCACTTGCAAACACATTTTCTAAAAGTTTCAAAATTCAAAATTTTCTCTAAGCTGTACAAGATATTTCTAAGCAAATCAAAAATAAAACTGTTTTAATGTTTTTTTAAAATGAAGTTTGTGTATTTTTATGCATATATCAGGCTTCTCGCAACGACAGAAGGCTTTACACATCTGAGTCATAATTAGTTACCATTTATTGTATATAATACCTTTGATTATTAAAGCTTAAAAACTTGTCTGAACAATACATAAACATGAATATTTGCAATGAATTGAAATATTTAAAATATATTGTTTAGTTTTCTCAAACAAATGAAACAAAAATATCACTATGAATTTTGAAAAAAATTGACAATTTTTTCACGTTATATGGATTTCAGTCAAATATTTTGGGAAAATACCCCAAAAACTCACATGAATATATATAGTTACATATGAGTAACATGAAGAAAAATATTTCATGCGCAAACATACATTATATTCTGAGAAAAAGATGCATACACTTTTAAAACATCATTTTTGAGAAAATTGAATTTTTGCTATAAAATGTGACTTTATCAAAAAATTAATGAATTACAACATGTACTTGTCCCATTTTATTAAACATCAGCATCTTTGCAATTTATTTTGCACAAAAGAGTAAAAAATAAAAGTCTTAAATTGCCCAGAATAGCATTTTTCAATTTTTTTAAAGAGATAATACCTAGGATTACTTTAATTTTCTCAAATCGGTATCAATTTTTGAAGAATTAGCAGTTTTTATGCTTTACAGATATCAAATTTGAACATGAAGCTACATAAATAAAATGTGAAAATGAATCAATATGTTTTTGGAATGAATTTGAGAAAACTGAATGAAACTGAAAATTTTAACTAAATTTTAATCACCGTTTTAAACATTCCTATAAGCTAATTTTGACGTAGAGGAAATTCAGCGGCAAAATAAAAGAGAAAAAAAATATAAAATTTGTAAGACTAAAATTAATTGGTATTATGAGAACTCCAAATTGTCTAGCTTTTTATTTCTTTTACTTATATTGCATTCCTTTCTTAATTTATACAAAATACAAAAAAGAAGATTAGTAGATGAAGTGAAGATGAAATTCTGCGACTCGTTCATACCCAACAGACTGTCAAAAAAGTATGACCTACTAAACAAATGTTTTAATGGTGTTTCAACTCAAATAACATCAGAAGCATATTTCATCGTAAGTCCGTGATGAATTTTGTCTAACACAGATAAATATTAAGCAAGAGTGTTATTGCATTTCTAGAACATTTCATCATGAATTTGCTTTTTGTCGCTATTTTAAACTCATCCAGACTTTTATAAAGGAAAACAACAGAATTTAATAAGATTGATAATTCGACACTCTTAAACCCTAATTAGTATTTAAAGGAATATTCGTATGGCACCATGGTATGGGACACAATCTGCTGGCATGGAACGGTGCCCTAGTGTTTCTAGAGTGGCTGACTATAATCAGAGAAACCGGAGATACTTTTAGTACATATGCCTTAGAAAATTACTCTTTCTTCAACTTTATTACTTACACTTTAAAGTGTCAAATGACAGAGAGTCATCTAAATTCCTTCAGATAACTGAGACTGAATGCATGATTTTTATTTTTATTATAAATATTAGGCTATGTCTCTTTACGGTGGCAATAATCTTTATGCCGAATAATTTCGTTATTTGAAACATGATCACTTGATGAAGGTAACAACCAATAGTGAGTACTCTAACGAGAACCACCCTTTCACAGGGCGTGTTTCGAACTCATGACTTATCATCCTTAAAACCATAAGAACTCGAACTCATGAATTAGCTTCCTTAAAACCAAAAGTTTGTGGTAATGTTCCCTTCGTGACCAAGCCAACATGCTAGGGATTAAAGTAAGAAAAAATTTTCCTGTTACAGTGAAAAAAAGAATGTAACCTGTAACATTTAATGTCAAATTAAAACAAACAAACATATTTTCTAGTTATGCCTTGTTAAAAGGTTGATTCATGCTACATTCTACTCGATCGCATTGCGAGTTTCAGGCAGCTGAACAAACTGAATGCTAATTCAAAAATTATGATATATATATTTCATGGTTGAACATACTAAAGATTAGTGGTAATAATAATTTTTTTAGGAAAAAAAAAAAAATTGCACAACGTAATATAAAATCAAAATTCAGATACTTTCACCAGTATTAACACAAAAATGAAAGCAATTCAAAGTATTCCTATATGTATCATCGATAAAAGTAAACTCAATTAGGTAGTTTTGGGACTTACAATGTGATATCTTCATTAGATTTCTCTTCATAAACCAACAAAAATAATACGCAGATACTTTCAAAAATTAACTGGGTTTGTTATTTTTATTCCGTAGATCCCTATTCAAGGAAAATGTACAATACAGTATTAATTTTATTTCAAAATATTAATGTATTATAGGAATTTAAGTAAGAATGTTTTAATAAAAAATTATTTTTAGGACATATAAAGAAAAAATAAAACTTTTAACTCATAAATCTGCGAGACACTTATTCAAGCGAAATCAATGGTAATTAGCACTTTAAACATTTAGGCAAAATATTCTTGAACAATATTGCGGGGAAATTCATTGGTAAAACAGTACAGAAACGAAGATTTTACAGGAAATGTGTATCAGGGTAGATAATTGACACCCAATTACTACTTTAATGTGCTTGAAATTACATATTGACAACGCCAACCAATCTTACGTGGACATATCCCTTAAGAGATCCTGAAAGCAACAGAATAAATTGTGATCATTTTTGCTTAGATAGAAATAATTCCAGAGAAAACTGATCTTCTAACTAACAGGAATATAATTTTCTAAATTTAAAAAAGCGTTTTTCTACTTACTGCTTAATGAGATTAGTTCTTGTAAAGGGAGTGGGTGCTATGTTTACTCGAGTGTACTGCGAGTAACTAATAAGTGCACATACTATCGCAAACACAAAAAATATGGTATTTATGTTAGAGGCTTACTATACAAATAATTAGAGTGATAATAATAATTTTTAATGTTAACAAATACAACTACATAAAATTAAAGGAAAACCCTGACAGAATTTTACCAGTATTAGCCAACAAATTAAATCAATTCAAAATACTCATTTTTTATACCATCAATAAAAAAAATAATGTAAATGTGGATTTTTAGTTATAGCTACAGGTTTTATGGGATATGGAGCACTTAGGGATATTATCCCTGAATGACGGTGATTTTTAGTGAATGAGCTGTGTCCGGCATGTGTCAGCAATCCTCAGCCCTCTATCTGGTACTTAAAATTTTTGTGCTAGAAACCTGGCTTTGGAAAGTATTAGACTCCGCTTGAAAAGTTCTGGCCAACGGGTGACTTAAGGAACAATGTTCTTTCAGTCCTGTCTTCTAATATGATGTTGGATTTTGAAATACGCTTAAGGTAGACTACACGAGAACTTATTTAAAAAAAAATAGGAAATACACTATATCAAAAAATTAATGAAGTAAAACTTAGAAGAATTTAAAATGTTGAAGATTGTGCTATTGAAAAAGGTTTTAAGTGTAAATGTTAAAGAAAATTTTTGATATTATTCAATCATTGCTACCAAAATGAGATAAGTTTTTTCCTGATCTGTTAGAGCCGTTTTAATTATAAAAAGTAAAGTTAAAATTTTGGGTTTTCTTATGAGATCTTAAATTATAGACAAACAATTAATCACTTGAAACAAGTCGAATACTATGTTGTCTGTATCATTGAATATTCGAAATTTTTCTCTAGGTTTTTCTCAATTAGATTCGGTGGTGTTTTAGCTTTTCGGTGGGGATCTCACCAATGGTAATATTTGCGTAGAATACACCTTCTTTAACATTGTTCATATTGAAAACTTTGTGTTTAATTTATTTATTTGCTTAGAGAAGGGGGGGGGGGGCTGTTTGGAGTTTTGGAAACTTTGGGCACTCTGCAAAGTATGCTGGGGATCTCCTTAGGTTTAACAATTAACGCAGTAATGGTTTCTTAGACGGTTTTAATGTACCATTTTCGAGTAAAATGAGCTTTTTTGTATTTTAAGCATCGTGTCTTAAAGTGACAAATAGTGGCAGTGTCGAAGAAGTTCTTGCAATTAAAGCCTTAAATTTATTCCCCTTACGGAGAATCCCTGTTCTTTAACTTGAATATAATCCTTCACTAGGTTGACAATGGATTCGCAATGTACATTTCGAGATTAAGTTAGAAGAAAACGCCGGGGGGGGAAGGATTTTATTTCTTAGAACTCATTTGGCTGCAGCTTTCAACTGCATAACATAGCTCTTCAAAATCAATCCTAATTTCTTTGGTCTTGATTAAAGACGGTAGGCTCGTGGTTCTCAAACTTTCCGTACTGCTGACCCAATTTTTCAATTATAATCACTTTATCTCGCTCCCCCCCCAAATAATAATGTACTAAATGCAATAATATATATAATGCAGTTTTGCGCTAAAGCTACAATGCGATCATAATTACAAACCGTACAAATTAACAAGATAAGAATTAAATTTTGTTTATGTTACTTTTATGTAATATATATTTCACTTTTTTTTCTCTTTAGTTCGATTCACTATATAAGTGTTATTTTTAGTTTGTTTTTAAGCTATAAATTATTTTATATGTATTTTTAATGTACACCACAAAAATCAAAATTCCAGTCAATAATTTCATTAAAAGAAAATATAATTACCTACTTTCAACGACTTTGCAATTTTTCTTTGATAATTTGAGAAAAAATCCCATTTAACTGAAGAAAGGGTTCCAAATGTGTGTGACCTTAATGAAGGAGATAAATCACAGACACTTTTAGCTAACAATACAGGAACGTTACTTTCCAGCAAAACTGTCATATTTTGTTCACGTTAATGTAGCTTTGCTCTCGTTTGAGGATCTACAACTAGCATTTTGAATATTCTCTCTTCCTTGTGTTTTTTTGACAAGGAGAGGTGCTAAATTAATGGCTTCATAGTTTTGTACATAGAGTTCTTTAGGAAGCATTTGAAAAGTTCAATACAACTCAAACGTTTCATGTCTATCAATTTTCTCATATTTACTTTCACTATCATGATTAATATGCATTATTTCAGCAGGTTCGTAGATAGGTTGATCATTTTCAACTTACTTCCATAGAGATTACAGATGCCCATTTTTTTTTTTTATATTCTGCTCATTTTTACATTTATAAACCATACTAAGTCGAACAACGTAGCCATCAAAACCACAAAGTTATTCATAGAGAAAAGTGAAACATGTTCATAGAAAATATTTTTGAACAAAAGTGGTCGCGCAGGAAACTGGGACAAAACAAGTACCTGGATTGTATAAAAACTTTTGCCACTCTCAAAATAAGAGGCATATTTGTGACAAATTCATTGAATTCCCACTAAGACAGTCTAAAAGAAGGATACCGTCAGTCACGGATAAAGAATAAACAGTTTTCCCAGAATTAACGATTTTGTAAGCCTGGGGTGAATCTGCGCCTCATGCGACCGCTCCCATGAAATGTATTCAAGATAAAAATAACGATGTCAGTTCTAAAAAATAATTGTGTAAAACATTTTTAATTACGCATTATATGTTTCAGACTACTCAGAAAATTACATCTTGGCCAAATAATCCTTCAAAGTGCTCAATATGCTTATCCGTATATCATAATTTTCATTAACAGGGGAAAAAAAGAAACAGAAAAATATTATTTATAACGTTCCTAATTGAAACAAAGACGGAGTGAAACATAGCAGTAAGTGTGTTTGAAGGTCAAATACATGATAATCAAAAGTAGTATTATAGGGGGTGAGAACAAACGTAGTAAAATAACCCCTCATCGTGGGATTACAGCAAAGCAAACAAAATGTCTTTTTTTATTTGGTTATAGGATCAAAGATAGCTAATGAGCGTTGGAAGTGGAATCTTTTATTTCTGATGATCACCAGATGATGAATATAAATTATATCACAGTGTAAATGTGTATTTTTTTTATTATGTCAGAAAACATTTTGTTTTACTTCATTCCAAAAAGTTAATTTTAAACCTTTTATTTTCAATATGCTAGCGATTCTCCAAGGAACGCGCCCCAAAATTTGAGAAAAGCTGCGGTAAGCCTATGATGACGACTTTGATTCGCTTATTCAACTTCGACTCGATTATGTAGAATTCATAGTACGTATTCTACGCTAACGCGTGAGTAAGACTACGATATTTCTCGAAGTCATATGTAAAAAGCCTTATGAATTATTTAAAGGACTTACAAGTAAAATTGAGAAATTTTTCATAGGCTTTTAATTTGATAGCTGTACTTTTTTTTAACACGCGATCACTCGCGCGGGGTCCTCTGTACACCCAAGCGACAAGAAAAGCCTGCTAGGATACTAAATAGAATGCGCAGAACCACGATTATTTCTGTAGCTGCACATTTTAGGTTATTGAAACTTCAGGCCTGATGTAATCAATCTCGCTAGGACGGATGGAATATAACGTCCTTCAACAGTTTTTCAGGGGTGCTGAGAACACCCCGCGAGTGATTGAGTTACATTTTCGTACTCGAAGCATCTAAAATAGAGTACGTTTTAATCTTTCCGTTTACATTTTTTTTACAAATATATTAATATACATTCATATTTTGTTTAAAATTTCAATAATTGTAGCATAAAATTTAATATACTTCTATAAAAAAAATTGTAAAATATAATTTTTTTCAAAAGAATTTTTCAAAGCATTTTCTGGAAGTTATGACAAAAACTTCATGGGTAAGGGAGAAACGGCGATTTCGTCCTCTATACGATACTGTATCAACATATTGCCAAGATAAGTAAATTCGATGACTGCGTAGTTTCAGAACACCAAACTTGGAGTGAGGAAACTTGAAATTTTTTGTAAATGTTTATAATTCAGGTGGTATTGAGATTACTGATGAAATGTGCAGTATTTATGATGTATCACGAATATGTTACCGTTGGCCTTTGCGAATATTTTTTCATCTACTTAATACTGCAGAAATTAATGCTTCCATTGTCAATCATTCGGATCTTCCTGAAAAGAAAATTAGACACTCAAGATTCTAGAGTGTAACGGATGTTCCTGCTTACTTGAAATAAGATATTAGATATTTGAATCCAATTTAAACTGGTGTGCAGAACTTAAGCAACAGGTGGGTTTATTGCCATAACTTCACAAAAAATCATCTAAGATACCCGAAATTTTGAAATGAGCTAGAGTATTATGTACGTAAAGGATGACGAAAGCATCGGCGCTGAAAAAGGAATACAACGCATACGGTATGGAATCAAACAAACACAAGCTTTATTGAACGCATAGTATCGTGACTCATGATTGTCTATCCAACAGGAAGAACAACAAGCAGATGTTCCTTAATATGGTATATGCCCTCCCCTTACTACAATGGTT
>BMAV01004698.1:26213-40731 GCA_019973955.1 Trichonephila inaurata madagascariensis | reverse complement strand
AGAAAAGATATTTTAATTGATAAATAAGTAGCAGAAATAAAAAAAGAAAAAGAGAATGTTTTACTTACATAATATAAATGTTGATTTCTGAACAGGAAGAAAAATGTGTTGATGTGCATCGAATAGTACTATTTTTATCTTCGAATAATTAATAAAAATTAAGGAAAATTAAACATATTAAGTTAATTAAAATGAGTTTGTAATCAGATTTGTGTATCTTATTCATGAAAACAGCTTCAAAAAAGTATTTATGATTGAATTTTCTAAAATTTTAAATGTGCATTAAAATGTATGTTTAAGGAACAATGTAAATGTTTTAAATAGTTGCACCTATACACAAATAATATTAAATTTTAATTTCTTCTAAGACTAAAAAAATATTTCAAAGGAATTAATTCTATTATCATATTTAAAGCATATAAATTGTGCAAGCATGAGTTCATTTTTATGCATTATAACATTATTAAACAGATGAAATTATATTTATAATTACCAAGGAACATTAATTATTTTCTATTTGTTATACTCAAATAATAATTTATCACCGACACTAATATGATTGTCTACAGTTTAGTTGTGTATAGCAGTAACTATTTGCAAATTATAAATTCCACGGAACATCAACATTTACTAAAGACTACAAAGATTTTTTTCTGCATTTTGTTCTTCATTCCTTTACAAACGCATCATAATGTATTTTTGTATTCATTTATAGGGGAAAGTTTATTGCTTAGAGACTTCTAGAGAATTAAATAATTAAGTAAAATATACATTAATATATTAATTTATTTCGATATTTATAATTATTTTTATGTGTTTTATTATATTTTTTTCATGATTTCTTATTCATTTTAAAATATTTCATTACATATTGAAGTGTTTCATAGAGTATTCATTTAGTTTTCATGCATTAACCCCTGTGGTTTCCCGTCAAAGGTAAACGAAGCGATGGACGCTTTGCGGACATTCCACTCTTCTGCAAACGGCGTCGAATGGTACGAGCGGGCTCCGAATGAGGCGTAACAGACTGAATCTGTTATGCTATGGTTCGTGATATGGCTGAGTGATCCATAACTGCCATGTGCACATTCCGCCTGTCATCACGGGCAGTTGTGCAACGAGGTGGGTGCGATCGGCCCACTAAAGTTTGATTCTAATCAATGGGCACGGAAACAAATTAAAACCATGGGCTCTAAATTTAAAATATTAAAGTTTATTTTAAAGAAAAAAAAACATTTAAAAAAAACACTCAATGAAATAACAACTTATCGGACATGTCTTCTCTCCTTCGTACCCAAAGACAGAATGAATTCTTTTCAAACCCCCAAAAGGGGAAGGGGCTATTCATCCCCTTTTTCAGCTGGTACTCCCTTGAGCAGGTGGTGTTTTGACCCTTCGACTGTATCCCAAAGGGGGGAAACTGACCATCTCCCTTAGCAGGTGGTAATGGACCTTTCCACATTCCTACAGACCCCATCAATCCATCGTTTCTGTCTGCATCCAGTGATGACAGATCCACATCACAGTTGCTTAGTTTCGTACAACATGTGGATCGATTTCTATGAAGGACAATCTGCAATCCCTGTAGGTTACGATTCTTCCTGGGTCGAATTCAGAAACTTTGTCAAATGACGTTTGATGTCTTCCACGAGGCATAGGTAAACAACTTATGCAATAAATAAATAAAACACATGAATAAAACAATTTCCGTACTTCCAATCACCAATATGTTCTCCCCTTATGTAGCACTTGCGGGTGATGCCATGGTCACCCGGGTTGTGCGGCTGCCCTATAACGCTAATGATTTGCATATTTCATCACCGCCAACGCATGATGTAAATTTCACATGATTTGCATGCTTCCTTTAAGGTGTTGCATTTTGCTTGGATAGTAGAGTCTCTACAAAAAATTGCCACTCCTGCTCCAGCAACGTCTTTTTAGATCCTGTATGGTTATGATAGAAGGAGAAAAATAGATGCAACTTTCTTTTCATAATCCTCATAAATGTGAACCGTAAGGATATTATTTAGAAATCTGGATGAACAGTCCATTTAGAAGATATCCACTAATTCTGGTAAACAGTCGTACAAATGTGAACCAGTGCTGTCACCCAAAAATTGAAATCAGGGTCCACTACATCCCCTGAAAGCGAACACAATGTCCAAGAATTTATTCCTATGACTGACATTGGTTAAACAATTTCTATTAAATTCATAGAAATAAGTTTCCCCTTCAAGCTGATCAGACCATCAAACTCCCATTACCATGCCATTTTTTTTTTTTTTTGTATATCGGGAGAAGTGTAGCAATTTCTGTCTTTCTCCGGACAAAGATACATCGATAATCACTGGAAAAGCTTTTATGGACAGTAATTAATAAAAGGTTTCACTATATATCTGCTACAATGCACCAAGTTGAGTGAAATCTGCTGTCTGCAGAATTGAGGACATGCAAACATTCTTTCTTCTAGCAAAAAAAAAAAAAAAAATTCGCATGAAACCTTATGAAAACAGTAGTTCAATAAAATTGAGTTTCAATATCCGTGCTAAGTTTCCTAGATACCTATAAAACTATTGCATTCCTCTGTTACGCCTCGCTAAAACTGTCGAATATGGATTTTAATTCGCAGTAGTCATTCTTGGTCGACTTTGTCAAACTTTTTTCTCCTCTTATTCTATTGTATTAAGGGAGTTCGTAAGTTGTAGTAGCAATGTAGTTAATACGTTAAAGTCCCCAATAATTTGCATTTGAGAATTCTCTATCGCAAGTCTTCTGGTGATTTGTATCCCCGTTTCAATATCCAAATATTTATTGACTGTTTATGTTAACTGTTTGCCTCTTATATTATTCCCCCCCTAATGCGTAAAAAACAACATTAAACAATCAATGAGATATGTAAAATAGCGAAGTGCTGAATTTGGCAATTTCAATTAAAAAGCTTTTTCCGCTAAATATATACTTTACATATACGTGTGCGCTTAGGTAAGTCAAAAATAAAAATTTACATCTTTGTTTCAGAGCTTTACTTGTATGTCATTCTGCACTTTTCAAGAAATTCGACTAAATATGCAAATTATTGTAATCGTGAGCAAAAGTAAATTACTTATTTCAATTCTTTAATTTTAGCATTTCTTATTTAATAATAATTAAAACGCAATTTCATTCACTTGTGCGGCAATTTTAATCTTTTTGTATGTATTGTGTGTATATGTAAACATAAAATATTTCAATAAGGTTTTACTTAAGGTATCCGGCTACGTTCGGAACCGTGATTTTTCAAAAGCGTATAAATGGATAATATTTATGATATTTAGTGTCAATTAGATTAGAAAAATGTATATAAAATTCTTTTAAGAATAGTATTACATTGAAAAATTATTTCAGTACAATATTTTGACAAAAAATAAACATAGAATGACCCAGTTTCAAAATATTCTCCTTCTGTGAAAAATGCTTCTATTATAATAATATTTTGCCTGTATTTAGCTTAGACCTCTGTACAGAGGCTCAACTAGAATTTTTGAAATATATAACTTAGAAGTGGGTTTATCCATGTTTTACAACAACAAAGGGGAGAAATTTTAAGAACAAAACGCCGATAAATATTTCAATGAGTTGTAACTGAAAATAATGTGAATTTAAAAAAAAAATAGTTCAGACTATCTGGAGAAGTCTCTTTACTTAATTTATGCAAAATCTTATTATTTTAGAAGCATTTTTTATAAAAAGGGAACATTTTGAAAAAAGGCTATTCTAAGTTAATTTTTTGCCAAAATATTGTACCAAAATAATTTCTTTTGTCAAAATGTCCTTAAAACAATTTCATACATGTATTTTAATCTAAGTGACACTAAATATCATGAAAATTATCCATTTCTGCGCTTTTTTAAAATTGCGGTTCCGAACGTAGTCGGATATCTTAAAGAAAATATACCTCTATCTGTCTCATTCGACTCACTTGTTTATGACGAAGGGAGATCTCCAGAACTTTTAGACTTACAGTCCAGAAATTAGGCAAACATGTTTGTTTTGCTGAATAAAAACGGATTTTACAAAAATAGAGGGGATTACGGGAGCATAATAGATAAAAAAATATTCATGTTCTTCAAATATTAGACTTACAGACTTGAGAGAGAGAGAAATTTGGTATGTATAGTCCTTTTAATGAACAGAGATTCATTAGTAACAGGTTTAGTGGAAATTGACTGCCAAGGATGTGGTTGCTAAGATTATATGGAAGCGTTATAATTTTCTTAAAAAAATCGCGTTATTTAACTTTTACATTTGCAGACTTTAAATTCGGCAGACATATTTTTTATGTTGAGGTGAGATTCGCTAAGAACGGATTTTGCAGAAGTCGAATCCAGGAGAAAAGTACAGGGTTGTAAAGGATAAATATACTTCTGTTTTAGAAATTTTAGTCCTGTCCATTGTAAATAAACATAAAAAGGCCTTAAGAATTGGTTTTAGATATAATCCAAAGCTTATAGAGAAGACTTGGGAAACAATAACTTTAAAAAAAAAGATTATATAACGTTACAATGCCAAATAATACCCTGAGCAGCTGGCAGGTAACCGCTAGCAGATGAGATATTTTAAAATAGTGAAAATTATTGAGACTATGTAAGATTCCAAGTAATCTTATTTATAAGAAAATTGTTACTTCATAATTGCCTATTAGATACTTTTTACTATTGCCTTTTAGTTTTTGTGTCGGGCCGATCCGTGTCCTCTTAAAGTACTAATCCTCTTGGGAAATATTGGGTCTTTAAAAATTATTAGAAAAATCGGGGGAAGACGCCAGTTTGTTAATAGTACTTTTATGCGTCAATAGATGGCAATTTGAGTCGCTTGAGTGAAGAACCTGGTCCAACATTAAGTGTGGCTTGTGAATTTATCTGAGTTAATCGTCTTTATTGAACTTATTGTTTGATCTTGTGAGCATTTAAAGTGGTGAGTACATTTTTTTTATAATATTCCGTTCCTAATATTTAGTTTATGAACGTGCTTGTTATTTTAAATAAGATATTAGCAAGTAGCACATAATGTTACACATACGATGCATATAGAAACGGCCATAACACTGCTGCAATAAGGAAATTAGCGTACGTGGCATCTGTTTCCTATACTTCGAGGAAGATGCCACATGGCTCAGAAATAAATGAAATGAACTTAATTTTTTTTTCATTTTATAACACTATATTATCGTATAAAATACAACTACGATTAATAATTATGATGTAAGGAGGATACAAGGGATCTCCATAAGACAAGGATGTGCAGAGCTGAATTCATTATTCTATTTCGCTTGTTATTTCAATTTTCAATGTACTAATAAAAAATTCCTTAAATGTGGCATCTTCCCCCGATTTACCTTATATTGTAAAGCTTTCTCCCGAAGAAGAAGACGTGACCATGCAAATTAAGACTTGTATATAAAGTTGTTACTTTCAGGTTAGAAGATAGAGATAGGGTAGACTGCTAACTGGAGCAGTGATTAATTAAACTTAAAGTGAGGTGTAGATATTTAGTAGCTGATAATTGTAATATTTAAGTTGACGATCTGTCACTTTGGAATTAAACTAGATTAGGTAGCTAAGAGAGAAAAGCTATTGAACAACCGTAAGTGTTATAAGTAATTAAAGTATTCTCATATCTCACGTACCTCTTTAATTGCTCTCTATACTTGATAATTGGGTGCATCTCTTAACTTTGGTTAAATGAATTTGTGTTGTTGTGTGTATTGTGAATAAATTGAGTTATATATATTTTGAATATGGCTAGTCATTCTTCCGTTTCTCCCACGCCTTTTGTCGCGTTGGGCAGACCTTTAAAAAACTTTTACTAATGAATGTATGTTTTTTAAAAAAGATTGGATATAATTAACATGTTTTCATTGCTGATTCTGTTTCAAAGATTTTAAGCAATTGGATATCTTATAAAAAAATTACTGCTCTAAGTCTTTTCTAATTAAATTATTACTGGTGTTATTTATTATTAAAATTATCATTGATGTTACTTTTTATTAAAATTATTACTGGTGTTCTTTATTACTATTTATTAATTAGAAAAGGATTAATTATTTTGAATAACAATTGTGTGTGCACATAAAAAAAGAGAGGTGACAAGTTTTCCTTAATTAGTAGTTTAGCCAATTAAAACTGCACTTCGGAGAATGAACTTATAAAAAAATGTGATATACGAGACGAATTAATAACGCCTTACTATATTCCTTAAAGTTACTAAGTAGAAAAAAAAACATTTAAAGAAAAAACATTAGATTGAATTATAAGCCCTTAACAAAATCAGATATATAAGTGCTCAGACGGAAGCAATAAAATTCCTGTGATTCTGTAGATTAGATTGACTTTTAGAGTCTTATAGCATTCACAAGCTAAGTTTATTTTGCTGAATAGTCGTTTAAAAAAAGAAACTCATTCTGATAATGGAATTATATCATTATTGAAGCCATCTGATGTCTAAACCCTTTCCCCACTTTTTGTTTTACAGTCATCATGTGATTTTGGCTTTTTTTAAAATATCCTACACAAGCTGGTAAACACGATTTTCGTATTGTCTCTATAGATGTTTCTCTCAAAGTGCCTAGTAAAAGAATAAAAATAGCACACGATCAGAGATCATTGTTTGAAATTTATTGCTATATATTGAATGTAGGAATGCAAGTTTTTACTTATCACTTGTAATGATGATTTTGAAATTATGCAGGGCAACTCATTTAAATACATGATAAAAATCCTTTTTATACTTTTAAAGAATCTAATATAAGGCATGGTTTTCAATCTTTGAAAAAAAAAGTATTCTTCGAAAAGTTTGAATGGAGTTTAATTTAACCCTTTTTGTACCGCATTATGATTTACTTCAAATTTTTTCCCACACACATGCCATAATTTTTTTTTTTTTTTTGAATCAATACATTCAAAATTATGTTAGATTGATAATATGTTGCGATACTAACAATATTAAAAATGCATACATATTCTTTCATCCGTTTTAATGTAATGTAATAGTAATAATCGATACATACATTTTCAAGGTGGATTTCAGTAATTCTGCCGAATTAATTAGATAGATTTACAGTTACATATAATATTTTCATAACAATGTAATGTGCCTTCGCGCGATGGCATGAATTACTTTGTTTGTTTTTATACTTATATATCTCAGATTAGAATTCTAATAAATATTTTTTTCAGCGTAACCTTGAAATTAAATGTTATATAAGTTTGAATGACTGAATAAGTTTTTTATTAGTTTACCATAAAATATTATTTCATGTAAATAGTCACTGTATGCGTTATATAATAATATACTCATAAAAATATTGCAATTCAAATTTTAATTTCACATAATGTTCACAAATTATTGTAATAATCAGCAAATAAAAATTATATGAATAAGAATAAGAAATATTGCATATTTTATACAATACATCGAAATGGAAATAAATGTAAATATATAATCATATATTGATAGTTTGATTGTGTTATTAAAACAAATAAAGTAATAATTCTTATTATTTTTCTGTTATGAAATATGCAGAATCTGAAGAATGCCGAAAATATGAATGGAGTAAATTAAAATATTGTTAAAAATAAAATTTTTACTTCAATTCACATGCAAGATGTATAAATCTTTACTAACGAATTATATATATTTAAATTTTAATTAGTATTTTAATTTTAAAGCTTTTTTTATCTTAAGATATTAATTGCGAAAGAAATGTTTTTTTTTTATTGAAGACTTAATTGAAATCATATAAATTAAATGATTTCTCCACACTTTGAATCAAATTGTGATAATATATATCTTTCATTTAAATAATAAAATGATTTGCTGATTTGCTTTAATATACGACTCCAAAACACTATAATAATTATATTTGCAACGGATAATATAAAACTTGTTAAAAATCATTAGAGAAACAAATGCGTGTATATGTGAGGGAGTTTTTATTAACATCGCACTATAAAGCAGCATAAGGACGAAATGTGACGGACCTCACAAATTTCAACCATGGCCTTGTGATAAGGACTGTACCCGCGAACTGGCACACCCCTTCTATAAAGTGCTACACACACAACACCAAAGGGAGAACTTTGAGCCACGATTGATTTAACGTACATCAGCCCTTATACACGGCATGTTTTCTGTGCCACTAGAGAACGCGGTGACCAAGTAACAGGTTTACCGAGTCCAATCCACATAACGTGTTTTGTAGCATGGAGGTGGTTTCACACCACAATGGAAAAAAAGGCACTGGTGCTACATGACACTTTTCTAATAAGCAGTTGCCAGTACTCCCTACAGCAACTCCACGAGGACGGGCTGTAGTTAAATAAGGTGTTTTGCTCCATTGAGGTGTTACGACAGTATATGTGTTTCTATACATATACACTGAAGTGCCACTGAATTAGGGATAGCAAGGGCTGTGCAAATTGTGGAGCGTAGCGCATCATTTATGTGCAAGTGAGGGCGCTGTGGTAACTGCATGTATAGCGCGTAGTGTTGTTCTTCTGAATTAGTTGTTGAAATTGCCAGTATGGGTAAACTGCCTGATTTAGACGACTTCGATCGTGGACAAATTGCAGGTGCGCGACGCATGGACCATTCAGTTTCCAAAATCGTCAGACGTCTAGAATTTTCAAGGTCGACAATGTCAAGAGTATACCAAGAATACATGGATGGTTTCCAAAAAAATAATCGACCGGTCAAACCGCAAAGGACAATTATCCTTGACAGTGCGTGGTGAGAGACGGCACAGGTGTATTGTATGTAGTCATTGAGGCCAAACATTAGCTCAAATTATCACCCAGTTAAAAAAACTGTGCCAGTCTTACATTCAGTAAAGGGACTTAGTAATGCTCGTTTCACCCTATGGGTTTTAAGAGCCGTTGACCTATGAGTGAACCGTTGCCTAATGCTCGCCATTGGGCTGCACATTTTTCATGGGCAAGAGAACCCGGAGACTGGAGTGTAGAGGACTGGAAACGAGTAGCATGGAGTGATGAGTCTCGATTCCAACTACTTAACACTGACGGGAGGCGGAGAATACGGCGTCAGGCTCATGAAGCCATGGATCCTGCTTGCCAGGTTGGAACTGTACAAGGCTTTGGTGACTCAATGATGGTCAGGGGTGTTTTTTCATGGCACTGTTTGGGATCTTTGGCGCATGTACCAATCTCCCTCAATGCAATTCGATGCGTAGAGTTGTTGGGTGATCACCTCCATCCATTTATGCTGTTCTGTTAACCGCACAGTAATGGAATTTTCAAGCAAAACAACTGTGCCTCTCACAATTTCCAGTTGGCTACTGAATGGTTGGATAAACGTTCCTCATACTTTTCTGTCATAAATTTGTCATCTAGAAACCCAGACTTAAATCCTATTAAACATCTTTGAGATGTTTTGGAATAAGGCGTGAAAGGCCATCACACAGCATCCACGAACCTTACTGAATTATGGACAGCTTTAGCCAATATTTGGCAAATAATTCCCATGAAACGTTTCCAGAAACTTATTGTATCTATGCATCGTTGTGTGGTAGCCGTTATCAAGGCCAGAGGTGGTCAACTAAGTAGGTATCCCTAATTCAGTGGCACTTCAGTGTATATGTGAATAATCCTAAATTTTTTTCAATTGTGTTGTAAGAAAATTAATAGAAAAGAATCAAATTATTATAAGTATTATACAAAGAAAAATAAAAAATTACGTAAATTGATGTCATATCTGATAATTTATACATACATTTATGTATATTTTAATATTGCCAATTAGTTAAATCCACAAATGATAATATAGCGATTAACTTTCTAAAAATGTGTTTTGTGCAAAATTAACTTTTATTTTAAAATAATTTTTTTGATTAAACAATATTTAAGTTTTTTTCAAATTTATTGATAATATTGAAAGGAGATAAAAAGGATCATATAGATCATTATGCTAAAACTTATTGTTTTTTCTTAAATTCTTAACTTATTTTATACTTTCCGTAAAACTAAAATTTAGTTGCGTCATAAAGAAAAAAAAATTCTTACCTCTTTGTAGAATTCTTCTGGACACAGAAGCATTTTATTTTCAAAAATCAAGAGACCATTCTTGAAGCATTGTAGAGTGTTTTTAAAATGGCTCTGAATCAGAATATATCAAGTATATAAATTTCCATTTCTATTTCAACATATTATTCTGTTTTTGATTTAGAAGATCAGAAATGGGGTAGAAACAAAATATACGGCATTTTGATGCTAAATAAAATCTAAACCAGAAATACTTTGACAGCGATTTATTGAGGAGTTAATAAATAAAAGTTTGTTGGAAAACAAAATTTTCTGTTTCACATTTCACAAGTGTGAAATATTTCTATCTTCATTTCAATATTACTTAAGAGAATGGAAATATTTATTCAATATGATTCAGTTTGTTTTCCACAATGTAAATAACATAACAAATCCCTAGGTAATGTCTAATGTTAAGGTATCCGACTACGTTCGGAACCGTGATTTTAAAAAAGCTCATAAATGGATAATTTTCATGATATTTAGTGTCACTTAGATTAGAATACATGTATAAAATTGTTTTAAGGACATTATAACTAAAATATTATTTAAATACAATATTTTCGCAAAAGTTTAACTTAAAATAACCTTTTTTCAAAATGTTCTCCTTTTATAAAAAATGCTTCTATAATGATAATATTTTGCTTACATAAAGTAAAGACTTCTCCAGAGAGTCCGAACTAGGAATTTTGAAAAACATCTTATTATTTTTAGAGTTACCACCAATTAAAATAATTATCGGCGTTTTTTTCTTAAAATTTTTCCTCTCTGTTGCAGTAAAATATGGATAATTCCACTTCTAATTTATATGTTTCAAAAATTCTAGTTCAACCTCTGTACTGAGGTTTGAGCTATATACAGGCAAAATATTATTATAATAGAAGCATTTTTCATGAAAAGAGAATATTTTGAAAATGGGTCATTCTAAGTTCATTTTTTGTCAAAATATTGTACTTAAATAATTTTTTATTGTAATACTATTCTTAAAACAATTTTATATACATTTTCTAATCTAAGTGTCACTAAATATCATAAATATTATCCATTTATATGCTTTTGCAAAATCACGGTTTCGAACGTAATCGGATACCTTAAGCTAAACGAATAAATTTTAAGGAAAACTACCAAACCATTTATATGCTTCCCCTGAAGTTAGCAAGATTGAAATAATCAAATATGTTCAGCAGAAAACGTTAATATAGATAAAATTAATAAAGAATTTTACAATGCAACTTTTTCTTCTTTAGAAAAAACATTTTTATGGAAATTTATAACTTCTTTTCCTTTGTTTTTATTTTATTGCAGCTTTAAAATAACTTCTATTTAAACGCCTGGCGTTAAAAATTTAAATTACAAACATATCTATGATAACTGGAGAAATATGAGGTTTATTGCTACTAAGTGTTGCACAGTTATATGTTACTACGAGATAAAGCATATAGCAACATAGCAATTCGAAACAATGAAAATTATTAAGGATTTGTAAAAAAAACAGTCAAACCATGATGCATTTTATCTTGAAAAATGTTCATCTAATAAGAAGTGTTGTCACCATGTACTGCTGAATGTCCAGAAATACTTAAATAATTAAATACTGAACAAAATGAAAGTAAATTTTGAAGCCAAATGCATTACATTTCCTTAAGGTATCCGACTAAGTTCGGAACCGTGATTTTGCAAAAGCGTATAAATGGATAATATTAATGATATTTAATGTCACTTAGATTACAAAATGTATGTAAAATTGTTTTAAGAATAGTATTACATTAAAAAATTATATTTAAGTACAATATTTTGACAAAAAATGAACATATAATTACCCTTTTTCAAAATATTCTCCTTTTGTGAAAAATGCATCTATTATAATAATATTTTGCCTGTATATAGCTCAGACCTCTGTACAGAGGCTCAACTAGAATTTTTGAAATATATAATTTAGGTGTGGATTTATCCATGTTTTACGACAACAGAGGTGAGACATTTTAAGAGAAAAACGCCGATAATTATTTCAATTGGCTGTAACTCTGAAAATAATGTGAATTTTTCAAGTCATTTTGAACATTTTTAAAAAAGGTTATTCTAAGTTAATTTTTTGCCGAAATATTGTATTTAAATAGCTTTTTTTTGTCAAAATGTCCTTAAAACAATTTTATGCATGTATTGTAATCTAAGTGATACTAAATATCATGAAAATTATCCATTTAAACGCTTTTTTAAAATCGCGGTTCCAGTGGTATACCTTAAATAACGTTTCCAGGTGTGTGAAACTGCAAGATAACCATGTAAAATATTAATGAATTATATTAATGTCTTACATGTTTATCATGAAATGGTTATCCTGCATGTACCCTGCTTTTATTCTGCAGGTAAATATTCTTTTTGAAGCTGGATATTTCGAATGGAAGAAATATATATATTTAGCTAATTATACACTGTTGAATATTTGAGCCTGAATTGTAAAAAAAATTAATCAATTTTTCCTCTCTCTATCTGCCATTTTTTCCATTCAACATAAGTAAGATTAAAGTTCATCCTAAAGGCCGTATCACACGTATATTTTTCATGCAATTTTTTCGTCCAATTTTTTGCCGAATCTGAGGGGGAAGGGTTGCCGTAAACAAAACGGCATGCTCTGACGTCAGCCGCCCTCTATCTCCACATTGAAAAATTACTCGTCGATTTTTCTTTTTTGGAAAACGAACATCCAAAATTATTTCTTTCATTTTGCTTGCGCTTTTGTTGATGGGTGTAAACAGAAATAGAACACCATTCTATTTAAAATATTATACGCCGTTAAAATACTATACATCATTAAAATATTATACAGCATATCTGAAGTGTTAGACGAAACTGAAGCCGCCATCTTGTTTATGACGTAGGGCGCCGAAGAACCCCTTTGGCTGTAATTTCAAGCAATTTTTATTTGGAACAACTTTTTGAGCTCGCTAGCAAAAAATTGTTCTAAAGCGGTTGCTATGGCAACTGAGTAAAAATTGCACGAATTGGACGAAAAATTGCTTGAAACGTGTGCGTGTGATACGGCCTTAAATGTAGTACCAATAAATAAAAAAATTTTAGAAGAGATTTTATTAAAAATTATATAACACTATTAATTGAATTAAGTACAATTCATGCTAAATGAAGACTTGTAATATGAACTAGTAAATAACGAAGGTAATTATACTTTATTTAATAAAACATTGCAATATATTTAACACAATATTGTATTTATCTATAAAAGTAATGAAATCGCTAAAAAATCTTGGGCCATTTTTTTTTTTTTTAAAATCAGCAGAAAAATTTATAGGAAAGAGAGAGGTAAACCTAAACTTCGGCTTAGTATTTTAGTACATTAATAAAATAACTTTAATTATTTACTAACACCTGAATTAAAAAAGCTATTTTAAAAATTAAGAAACAAAATGCTAAAAGTTTCACGCATAAAAAAAGTGCTAAGGTTATTTTAAGTTTAAAATATACTTTGAACTAATTCCTAATATGAGATTTTTGTTTAAGGAATCTACACTTTCCTCCTTCATATAAAAATGTTTTGATTTATTTTCAGTCATAATAAATCTTTTAAAATATTTAAATGTAAATTAACTTAATTCGTGTAGAATTGCAATTCAAATCTTTTAAAAAACGTTCTTGCGAAAACTATAAAAGGACTGCAGTATATCAGCCTTATTTTAAAAAAATTTGGATCAAACAATACATACGATCTAAAAGTTTAACTTTTAGATTTCTTAAAAAAAAAAAGATCTTGTTTTTTAATAATTTGAATGCAAAAATTTAACATTTACAAAACCGTAACGTACTTTATACGAGCTTATATTACGTACATAAATTATTTTTCTGCTCAAAATATTTTATTAAAATAAGTCATTCAAGAATTAGCAGTGCGTGGATTGTTACAAAAACATTCTCCAGACTTAAAGGAAAAACAGAAGCTACCAACATGTTACCAAAAATATAATTTAGTCATAAAAATGTACAAAATATAGAGACGAGGTTGAAGTTAAGTTATTAAAAGAGAAAAAAAAAAGAGAGATAACATTAGCCTACATACTTAATGAGAATGAAAAAGGAAACGTGGAAAGGGAGGTTGCAAAAATAATGAGAAATGCATGTTAATTTCAACTTTTCTATTAAAGTTTCAGAAATATACTAAATGTTGGTGTTTTGAAGTATAAAAATATTTTCACGACAAGTCTTAATTTATTTCCTGACGCAAAAAGAATGTTACTTTTGAGTTTAATATGAGTAGGGAATTTTTCCGTAAGTAGAGATATTTCAATAAACAATTTTTGTTCTATGTTATATAGATCTTCAAAGGATTTCCAGCATATAAACAAAAATTAAAATTGCTTCTTATACAGATTTTTAAAAAATTCTATTTATTGTATTTCAAGAGCTTTTCACACACACACACACACACACACACA
>BMAV01004698.1:0-26113 GCA_019973955.1 Trichonephila inaurata madagascariensis | reverse complement strand
ACACACACACACACACACACATACACACACACAAATAAGGTTGTATTATAAAAGTCAGTGTCTTTACAGAATTTTAATTGTATGCTTAAAAAGAATTGAACAGGATGAAACATTTCTTTATATTACTATATTTATATTTTTGTGTTACTTGTGTTCTTGAAATTATTTTTCCTTATTTTTTATTCATGAGGTTGAATCCTTGAAATCCTGAATATTTCAAATCATCAAATTATCAATGATTAATAAATTTTATCGAAATCAGATTTTAAATTTAATTCAGAAACTTGATCCTTTAAAAGAAAAAAAATTTCTTGCGATTTTATTGCATGTATTCTGGTGAAAACGGACAAAGAATATAACAGAACTTTTGTTAGAAATAAAAATATTATCGCTTTTTTCTTCTCTGAATACTGTGGCATGTGATTAAATATTACATAAAATGTTTTAGTAAGTTTGCTATTTATATATAGTAAAATAAAAGTGAAGAAGTACTAGAACCTACAGTGCTAAAGCAGGAAGAAATTGGTATTCACTAGACACAACAAATGTAGATAAAAAAAGTCTTTGGACTAAACTGGAGACCTATTATGATTTCTAAAGCTGTCGCTGAATTAGGCCAGCGAATTAGGGTTAGCAATGCTTTATTGATCCAACCTTCCCCGTGCAGCAGAAATTTTCGACATAATAGGAAAAAAAAAACAAAGTTGAAAAGTTAAGCTTAATACAACACGTGGAAGAAAAACCTATAATATATTAAAATGAAGTTAAGAAAAGAGAACTTATATATATAAGAATATATATATTCCGTTTTTATTGGGTATCTTCTATAACTAACTTTCCCTTAAGATTACAAATTCATCTAATTTTTATTTAAACGTCAAAAAATACTCTTTTTGTAATATTTGCTTCTTTTCGGATATAATTTTCCGTATAAGTCAGTGCTGTTCTAATTTATTTTCTTTCTTTCACGCACTCATTATCACGCAAAATCTCAAACAATTACGCATACTTTCCCCCAAAAAGAGGAATGGAACAAAAAGCGATCTGTTAAAAGTATTTATTATTTCAGATTTTGCTTAATTGGGTTCACAGTTTCAGGAACATATATAGTAGATGGTATTGAGAATCCTAAACATGCTAATTTAATCACCGATTGATTCAAAATTAGTGTGTGACCAATTTTAAAAACATATAACTTCTTATGGGGAATTTCTATCGTTTTACTACTGGTTTTATTTTAAAAATGAAACAATTAAATTACTAATCTAACCCTTTTTATTTGTAAAAGTAAATTATAGAACCGATATCAGATCCTCAAACCCGAAACAAAATTTAAAGCTTTTGAAGGAAGGGTTTTCAAATTCTGTTAAAAATAAACCATTTAAAAATTAAAAAAAAGACATTTTTCGAATGTATTACTATCTAAACTTTGAAAATAAATAAAATTTGGCTCACAATCAAAAACTCCAGGAAAAAAATGTGAACGAATAGAAAATTAAATTTCCTTAATGAAAAAGAAAAAAAAAAGCTGAAAAGAATTAACGCTGTAGAAAATCATCTGCCTCAAAGAACTTTGGGAAAGAAGCTACAGGTATCACAATCGACAATTTGTCGTCAGATAAAAAAAATTGGCTCTAAAAAGTTGAACAAACCAGTATGTCATCAAATATCTGCAAAGACCATAGAAAAACGAAGAAAATGCTCTTGGCTTCTGTATTTAATGTTAAGCAAAGGTAGATGCAAAGCATGGATAATTTCAGATGAAGCACTGTTTCATCTGTCATTCACAACTGGCAAAACAAAGATTCAACATATTTCACGCGAAAAGCGAAGCAAGGACGTTACTGTTTTGGAAAAGGCAAGTTAGCCGTCAGGTGCTATCGTATGAATGGAAATCACCTCTCAAGTCTGAACAAAACCTTTTTTTGCAGAACTAAAGGCTAAAATTGATGCTTTATACTATCAGCAAATAGTTTTGAAGCACATGATCAAAGAAAGTAAACGCTTCGAGGAAGGTTTTATTCTTAACAAGATTTTACACCATATTATACTGCAAAATCATCTATAAAATGGCTGAAACATAAAAATAAATAAATAAATTTTCTACCTTATGAGAAATAGCTACTATTCCCCGACTGGGCTTTTGCGAATATTTTTTTATGTGGATACTTAAAAAAAAATTAAATAAATGTAAAGTAAAAACTCATCAGGAGTTTCAAAGAAGTTAGACTAACTATTTCAAAAATGTTCAAGAATGCTCTTTTGGCTTGTCTAAACAAGTACATGAGTGAGTGAATGAGTGAATGTGGGAGTTTTTGGCATAAATACATAAAGTGTACTTTGAGAAAGGAAGCCATATTGAAAGTTTCAAGTAAATAACTTTAATTAATAAAAATTTATTGATGCTCTGAAAATGGTCGCATTATTTTTTAATCAACCGGAAATGCTGAAAATATTGAAAACTTAATCGATGTTTGTTTAAATTGTATTATTTGAGAATTACTGTTTTTTTATTAAACTATTAGCTCCAAAGAGTGGAATTGATAGTGTATATGTTACAAATACATTTTTGATTATTAAACTTTAGAAAAATAAATTGATATCACATACGATTGTAATATACTAATCAAAGTTGAATAATTCATGGCATGTTTCTTGTCTAATTCCTCTTAGCACTTGCATATCTTTCACGTACAATATTTCTAGACAAATCACTGTAAAAATATACCAAAATTAGTTCTTACTGAAAAATAATGTAATGATAATAGCAGGTAAAAGAAAGAACATAATTTAAAAAAGGGAATGACTAGTAGACAGTAATTATCAAATAATTTATATACCATATGTTATTTTTTTTTTTTGAACATGACCTCTCGTATTTACTTTTAACTATTTTCATCTACCCTTACTAAAGGGGATTATAAGGAAAAGATAGAAGCTCTTTTTAATGGTAAATCTATATTCCTCCTATTTTAAGGTTTTCGACAACGCTTGGAAGTATCATTGGAAAAAGCATAAAAGGGAATAATGTTTTTTTTTATATTTAGACTCATATGAATTAGAATTTTCCTTAAAAAATTTTTGAAAAAATAATTTTTCAATAATTTTTTTTTCAAAGCGCAGTTTTTTTTTTTGGCAAAAAATGACATAGTTCCAAATATTTTCCTTGTACAGAAAATGCTACAATAATAATAATATTTTGCCTATATATAGCTAAAATTTCACTACAGAGGAAGAACGAGGGTTTTCGAGGAATTCATATTATTTTCAGTGTTACAATCTTTCTTTATAATAATCGAGGATTTATGTTAAATTTTCCCTATACTGATATTTCAATATATGAATAAATCCACTTCTAAATTATACGTTTGAAAAGTCAGTTCTAGAACATAATGGAGAGAAAACATTTGTACTTAATTTATATATATTTATGAAAAACGTTTTGAGTTATCATCAAATTTTAAAAAAATCATGACTTTTCTAAAATTACTGTTTTTTTTTAGAAAATGATGAAAAATGAAATGGATGAAATTGGATAAAAAAAATTGAAGGAATTAGTTTCATTTTTCAGAAACTACTTTAATATGTTTTTAAAGGGTTTTTGTTTTCATATTAATTATTTTTGAAAATAGAAGGAAAAAGGAATGTTTGAGAGATGTGATTTTAACTTCCAGTTTCAAAAGAGCAACCTCCAGTGTTACTTTCTTTTTGTATCCTTACATTAGTGTGTATATGTGTGTGTGTTTATAGCAAAAATCGATTGAAGCTCAAATATTTATTTTAAAGAATATTTACTTGCATTTATATTACGGTATCCGACTACGCTTGGAACCGTAATTTTACACAATCGCATAAATGGATAATATTTATAATATTTAGTGTCACTTAGATTGGAAAATGTATGTAAAATTGTTTTAAGAATAGTATTACAATAAAAAATTATTCAAGTACAATATTTTGACAAAAATTGAACATAGAATGACCCATTTCCAAAATAATGGCTTGTTATTATGGAAGTACCCATCAGAATGTAACAAACTGTTCATCCTTGGATTGAAAACCTCTTCGAGACTTTTTGGGTGTAGCCGCATGTGCACGCATTATTCTGCAATCGCAGACGATAAACTTTTCACACTGACTTCATTAGTACAGATGTGGATATCACAGTAAAAGGTGCAGTGTGTAATTTGGTTACGGAATTTAAATCAGCCAAGAGTGTACAGCGACGTGTTCGAACAGAATGGAATATCGACCCTCCAACATCAAAATATATCCACCAATGGGATAGAACTACAAAAAGAGATTGTAACTTTGGTACTTTAAACTGGTAAGTATCTTTAAGTTTTTGTGATAGAAGGCACTGTTGATCATGTGCGTGATTCATTTTGTAGGAGTCCTGATAAGTCTATTAGGCAAGCCAGTAACGACATTCCATTCTGTTCGAACACGTCGCTGTACAAGCGTGACTGATTTAAATTCAAATAACCAAAGCATGCACTGCATCTTTTACCGTGGCGTCCACATCTTTACAAATGAAGTCAGTGTAAAAAGTTTGTCGTCAGCGATTGCTGAATAATGCGCACATGTGTGGCTGGTCGGACTAGACCCAAAAAATCTCAGAGAATTTTCCAATCTACGAATAAACAGTTAATTACATTCTGATGGGTAGTTCCGTAATAATAATCATTACTTTTGGATACTTAAAGTCCAGACATCTTGCAATTTGCAATCAGATCAAATGAAAGAGTAGCTGAACTGGATGTAGTTTGAGTTATATTTTTTTACTACGCCTTTAAAATATTTGCATACACAATGTAGAAAAATCTCAACTATTTTCTTAATTCCATTATAATATTTCTTGTGTTGAAAATAAAAATTCGAGTTGATAAGTTGACGAGAACAAGGTTGTAAATTTTCCCTTTTTTATCCAGTCATCGATTAATTGCCTTTAAAAAAGAATTTTTAACCTGGAGCTCCTATGTTATATATACATTGAAAAAGAAATATGATTAGAGCACATATTTTTATTTTGCTTTTTTTCTCGAAGTTGAAACTTCAAACAAGATAACAATTTTGCTGTAGAAAAAGATAAAATTAAAAAAAAAAAAATCTGTGGAACTTGGTTTTGTCGAACTAAAAACACCTTTTTAGTGGAGTGCTCATAATCGTGTTATGTATGGAAGGAAAAAGTTGCTTTGGTGATTAAAAAAAAAAATTCTTTTGTTTGCTAAAAATATTTCTCTTCCTTACTTAGTTACTTGTGTGGTTCTCTGGAAACAAAAGAATAGGAACGCGTTTCATTAAGCATTTTCATTCTTATTTGCAGAAAAAAAAGTTCCAATTTTTTTTTATATTTAAAAAAAGATGATCATTGGAATGTATCAATTTTTTCTTATTATTGTCATTATATTTTCAGAATGAATGAAAGTTATTAACTCGTAAACTAAACGCAATGTGAGGTACAATAATTTTAAATGTATACGTACCAAATATGCATATTGTGTCTATTTATTGTGACGGGTTCACGCGTCTTTTCATTAACATGTCCTTTGGGTTCTTTGAGGCCAGAATTAATGGCAACTCTTTTTCAACCAAACCAAGAAGTAAAGCGTGAATGAAAGATGCAAATTAGGAAGTTTTTAAATATCAGAAGTTAGAGTAAGCGGGGTGGCAATTTGGGGAATGTTATGATAGTGCGTGATTCATTTGTGAAGTTAACAGCCAACACAGAAGTTATTCCTGACATAGAGCCATTAGGTCAAGGTGCATACCATTGCACTCCAGTAAAGACACAACTTCCATTAAGATTGGATCGGTAGATCGAAATTAAGGTAGGATTGACTATTTAATATTAGGATCTGTGATAAGTATTGGAATTGAGTTTATGCGAGTTAGTTATTGATAGTGGTCCGGGTTACGTTATTTCGGTATTATATATATTGTGTGTTTAGTCATCGCGTAGATTCTTCCACATATCTTATTATTATCTAATCTGTTAGATGTTTAAGTTTTAAGATCTTAATAAAGTCAAATTAAGATCATGACAACTCCTAGTTCTTCATTTATTACTACACCTCTAGCTCACGCTGATAACCAAGGAGAAGTGCACTCGAGGGGGGCAACTTTGCATCATTCAAAAAGTGAAAATAAGATTTTTCGTTCGAAATTTGGATGTTTATCAAATGTGATGTTTAATATTTTTCTTTCATTGAAACAGTGATACAAATACATATTAAAATTCACGTTGTTTGTGTTTTTGAAGTGTCTTGTTTTATGTACCATAAATGTCGATGTATAACGCGCAACTATACTTTCAAGCTGCATTTTTTAATTTTTAGGTATATTCGCCGGATAACGCGCATCCCCTTTTTTACGAACAAAACTGAATTGTGCGTATACAATGCTGTTATATTTTGAAGTGATTTACTCGAATTATTTTCTTAAGATTTTGCAAAACTAGTATACGTATAGAGCTACAACCTTTTAAGTTCATTAACACTATCACTTCTTTTAAATAAACAGTAATGCGAAATATGTAGAAGTCTTGTAGAAATATTTTTATTTTCAAAGCTCTGATTTTTATACCCGGCATGTAAATTTCGATCTTATTTTTTGTGTTAAAAGTGCGCGTCATACGCCAGATTTTACGGTATATTCATATTAAAAGGAACTTTCATAGCTTCCATTTTTTAAAAAGAAAATATTTTACTTAGTTATCAATCTGCATTGTTTGAATTGACTGATTGATATTTATTATAAATATCGTATACACACAGAAGCAGTATGAGTGTACTGAAGAATCTCGTAATCTTCTTGAAAAAGGGTCCAATGAGGTTTGTTGTGTTGAACCCCTTCTCCAAACTTTCACACTCCTCCAACATGAGGGCATTGAACTTCGACAGATTTAATGTGTCTCAGCTTCTCTATATAGTGGGTCTGCGATGTCTCAAAGACTAAATTATACACGCCCCCTGTCATAGTATACTATAGAAAGATATTTAACTACCATTCTTTTTTTCAACAAACATAAAATTTGTAGATTATTTTATGTAACGGTTTTTTTTATTAATAATTCTAAAAGTATTGAGTAAAAGTATAACTTAATTTGAAAAAATAAAGTTATAATGCTCTGAGAAATTGGTCACACTATTTTTGAATCAACCGGTATATATATATACTAGTTGTCCCTTTTGATTTCAAACAAACTGACTGACTTATGATGGTTGAAAACCTTCAAGAAAATTCTAACAATAAAACGTTCATTCAAAAGAATAGGTCTTACATTAAAATGTATTATTTTGTATAAAAACAAATTCTTCATTTATAAATATTTACTTACCAGGTAAGAATCTCAAAATAGTATGAGAGATTTTTCTTTATACATCAGTTTGAACACAATCCAGTTTGATTGTCTCTGAATGCCTGCGTATTATGTTTTGTGCATTCTACATTGAAAAATATTTCATAAATTTCATTCGCTCTAAGATAATAATCCTTGAGAAATATTGCTCAAATATTCAAAGGAACCTCTTTAAGAAATTTCTTCGAAGCCTTGAGGACACAACAAGAATGACAAATGTGATTGCAAACTCCCTTGAGGAGGATTTCTCTTCACTGAAAATGTATAAGCCTTATTCCCGAGAGAAGGTTCTTAAATTTCTCTTATCCACATACCTATTTTTTCCTCGATTTCCCCCGCACTCCTTCAAATCCCTATCATAATATTCCTTCCACGAGAGGTTTTATTTTGGTTTCACTGAGAAATTTGCTTTCGAAGACTTATCAATTGCTTAGAAAATAAGATTACATTATTTTGTTCAATGTAATCTAACTTTTTAGTTATAAGTGTAATAATACGAATTATATTCTTCAATTCTCTTTTAAAGGTAGCTTTATTTGCTTTAGAAATTCTTTGTTGTGGTGAAGATTTCTGAATCATTTGCAGAAATATAGATACAGATAGACAGAAAGAGAGAAATCAGAAAAACAAGTGACTCATCAAACTCTTCTGCAAATATAAAGCTAAAAATGTTAAGAATAGCGATGCATTTTTAAGTTGTCTTATTTAAAATTATGTTTGGATTCGAGCACTATGTAAACTCTTAGTTAAGATTAAATACTTATTTTAAATAAATTCAAAATATTTAAACATAAGACATAGAAATTACGTTGCACATATTTTTACTTCTTTTCTACAGAAGTTTCGTCTCAGGAATCACAGTGAGTGATTACGCAACAAAAGTTACGATCAAGTATTTTCAATCTAAATAAAGGAAAAAACAACATAAATAAATAAGGTTTGATTAAGTTATGGAACCAAATGAAGAATGAAATTTAAAAGAAAAAAAAAAAGAGATCCATAAGGCATATTCAAATTAGCGGAAGAAAACAAATACATGCACAATAAATTTAATATAAATTTAATGATATTAAAATATCAGAAAATGTGTGTTATAAAATCCACAAAAAATTCAGAGCATTTTTCTGTCTAATTTTATGCATTTTCAATTTCATAGTAAGTAATGGAAATTAAATAATTGTAAATTTCACAGTTACAGATGTTTATACAAAATAATTTTTTACACGTATTTATTAGTGAAATTTTCCCAGTTATTTTACAGAATGTGAAATGCATTTCTGTTATCAGTAAAATATATAAATATGTGAGTGTATACATGGCTTATATATAATTTAAATATTATTCTCAATTTGAGAAACGTGATAACCTATATCGTTTACTTAAACACGGAAACCAGGAACGTTTGGGCTGTGTAATCTGTTACCAGACAATATCAATACTAAGTCAAATAAAAACAACAATCAATGTGGGAGGTACGACAAACATGTCTGTGAGGACACTGCAAAGAAATGTGATGTTGACGGAATTTGAATATGACTCAGAAGATCGACGCTAGTGTGCACCATTATTAACAACCTACATCGCATCTGCCGGGGGCCTGGCTCCATTAATACTATAACGTCCCGGATTTCGATTACCCTTTAAAGTCCATCGGTGTCATTTTGACACCACAATATAAAATATATAAAATAATTGTTTTAACTAAATAATTACAGTACTACTGTTCACTAGGGTTTAATTTTAAGACTTTTTAATATTGTGTCTTGTAATTATATATTATATATTATGATCCTTTATATCATTAAAAAAAACTGAAGTTGGCACTATGTTTCGCGTAGCTTATTAGACCACTGCTTTGCTGCAAAACATTTTGAGTCGCATGCTGTATCTATTCTGTGCCATCGCTAGCGACATATATATCAGGATTTACTGAAATATAATCAGTTACTTCTGAACTTTCTTCAGATTCTTCGCAGTCACTTTGATTCAATTTTATGTCTTCATCGGAATTAAAATTAGAGCCAATTCTCATTTTCAGAAAGCTTTCGCAACAAATTAGCAATTTCATCAGGGGTTAAACCTTTACTAAGAGCCATCGTTTCATGATGCATTAAGTGCATCGAACTTCTGTGCACTAAGTTCGAAAATTAAATGAATTTTTTTTTTATGAGCAAATAAGCAAATGTGCTATGTAACGAAACATTTAGACACATCAATTTTAGTGTAATTGATTCATTTCAACTGTGAACTCAATAATACTGCATTCAAGATCAAAAGAATGCACGATAGGATATTGGTAAGTTGGTTTTACTAATGTTATCTTCTTTGTGAACTATATTTTGCCGAACTACAGCTATTTATAATGATAAATTGCCTTGGTGTTAAAATGATACCATCGGACGTTCAACGAATATTTAGTTATTGAATCACCCCTAATTAACCTCGAACCACAAAACCTTTTCTGTGTAATCACAGGGAAAATGAATAAAAGTCACAAAATTTTTTCAAATTCCCTATAAAAGTGAGGAAAGGAAAACAAAGTAAACAGGTTCTGGTGTCAAATTAACACCGACGGACGTTCTAGTGTTAAATGAATCATTGATAATTAAAAAAATTAGTTCTTATATGAATCCCTACTCCAATTGGTAAGAGCTGAGGGTGGGATTCAAACTTGTGCCCTTTGGCCATGGACCTCATTTATAAAAAAGGCACTGCAAAAAGTAATAATGACTTCATGATAGTATGACAAGTGTTTTCAGGGTATAGCTTGTGTCCCTTGCTCAAAGGAACCTATCACTGGCAAGAAATTATGTTTAGCCACTTGAAAAGTTCATGGACTTCACATATACCTACACAACGAAGATATGTGAATTTACAAATATGATGATGCATCATACTACTATACCAAATTCCAATTTACTTTTGGAGGGGTCTTTCAATTTTCTTCTTCGCTTTTAGTATATTCATTTCCATTTTCCTGTGATGAATACAAAAGAAAATTGTTCCTCATTTCCTGTGATAAGTAACTTTTTCCCTCTACAGTAAATGTGAAACAATATGCTTCACATTTTTTTATTGTTGTCGCGTATGACAAAGTGCAGAGGTTGTAATAAAAAACAAATTAAGGATATAGTCAGATATTGAAAAAGGCGTGAATCACTGCCTTGACAACATCTATGGCATGATCCGAGTAAAGAATGTCCATGCTGCAGTCATTATCTACTTTAAAAAGGGCACCAGCCCTGAAAAGGTGTTTGGAATCCAGTTGCGTGCCTGGGCAGTGCCTGCATTCCACATACGATCTGGAACCATCGGGCAGAATCTTCATGCCCTTAAAATGCTTTGTCCTTAGTCTAGTTATTGTTATTAATTTCTCGGCTAAAATTTAATTCTGGCAGCGATAATATTTTTCTTGGGTTTGAGCTGAGCTTTTGTTTTGCTACTGCGTTTGCATCAAAGACCGTAATAGATGAAGTTAGAGGCTCAAGTGTTCTTGCTTCATTGGCAAGTGAATCGGCCATCTCGTTCCCTTCGATTTTAACATTGGCAGGGATCCACTGGAGAGTACATGATTTGCCCAATGGAGAATAGAAGTGAGTTAATTTTTCGGGGGAGCTCCATTTTTCCTTCCTTGATGGCCTCAAGAGTATATTTACAATCCGAGAGCACAGTGATGCCGTCGGAATTAGCAATTTTTGTCCGTGTAAGGTAAATATCTAGGGCTGTCCTAATTGCTATAAGTTCACACGTGAAGATGGAAGCAATTTTCGCGGCAGAGACCTGGTGTTTTGAAGTCGTATTATCTGGGTAATTAAGAAAGACACCACGTGACGGGCTCATCGCGTTTTCTACTAAAATCTCCTCTTGGGTTCTTTGGGGCTAAAAAAGGTAAATTCTTTCCAACCAAATCCAGAAGCGAAAAGTAAACATGCAAATTAGAAACCTTTTAAATAGTAGAAGTTTAACGTAAGCGTATGACCTATTGGGAAGAGATTATGCTAGTCTGGTTTAAGCGCGTGAACTGAAGGAAGAGAAGAAAGCCGTCGTTGATTGTGAAGATATCCGTGACAGATCGATTAAGTCAGGGTGGATCCAATTCCACACGAGTTATCCCAAAGATATTGAGAATCCGAGAGGATTGCGATTAAACAAGAAACTAAGGTATTTGAAGTCGCAAACACAGACACACACATATATATATATATTGCCATGTTTCGCAAACATTTCACCTAACGAGTGGTCCAGTGGTAAAACCGCCGCTAGTGGAACGGTTTGTCTCAGGTTCAAAACCTACCGATTGCTACTCACTGGTTTTTTTAATTTGATTTAAATTGAGTCTCTGGAATTTTACAGAGAGTTGCAGCATATGCAAATTTATGTTAGTTTAAGTACTTCTAGAATATTCTAGATGTCCCCACTGTATCGTATATAAGCTGCTTCCCTCGAGCTGGAGTTCAGTTCGTCTTGTGTATGATCAAGTAGATTACGCTTGCTTTCAATAAATTCTCATTGTTTTATTCAACCGTTGTATAGCTACCTTCTCTCTCTCTCTCTATATATATATATATGTACATCCAATTACTTCGAATCTAAGCTTCACATCATAATCTCAACTTTTTGTGAATGATTAATTGAATATTAACGTCGCACTGTTCAGCTACACGAGGGCTTTTGGCAACGGACCACGTAATTTTGAACCATGGTCAATTGACGTGGACGACACCTGAGCTGGCACCCCTCTCCTAACTACCACACCACATCAACGGGAGGACGTTTCAGCTCTCGACAGATTTAACGTGCATCGCTGCCCTACACGGCGGGTTTTTAGTGGTACTGGGCACAAACTCGCGACAAGGCAAGCCACGATCCGATACCTATACCACTCGGCTACCACGGCCAAACTTTTTGTGAAAGATAAACAGTAGTGTCAATTGGTTTATCAATATCCGATATTTGAGAACCCGAAAAATAAATAAATATAATGAAAACTAATAAGAAGTGAATAATTAATTTTTTTTACTAGTTTTGGATAATTTTATGTACATCCATGAATCTTCAATTGCTCTAACCGTCATTATCATGTTCATATAACCCCATCCAACGAATTTTTTCGCCTATTCTAAGCCGCAATGGTTTTCAGGAGTACTTACACGGGAAAAAGAGTTATACGTACTTTCGAATAAATACGGTAAATATTTAAATTTTTAAGGGAAAATTATAGGCAAACTTGTTGATATCTATAAGCATTAAAATATACATTTCTCATAAATGAAGTTAATATTATTTCATTCATTCTTACGAATGAACAAATTTTGTAAAATAGAGTTGGAATAAATTCGAAATTTATAATTGCGAGTGTTTCAGAAAAAATTATCAATAATTAATATTCATTTTAGTCACTAATTCTCTAAAAAATAGTGATTGCTTAGAAAATTTAATCAGTTTTGTTTTTTACATCGTCTTATTTTTGGTGTGATATTATTAAATATCTGATGAAAGTTATTCTTAGATAGTACTTAATAAGTGTAACACAATGACTTTTTTGAATAGAAATTTAAACAATTGATTTTGCTACAAAGTAATCTTAAGGAAAAAGTAGAACCAAACAAAATCCATTTTATAATTTGTCAATAATGTCATAAATTCGATGTGATTAATGAAAAACGTATTCTAGTATCTAAATATTTTATATTTGTCTATCTCTAATCAATTTTGAATTTTCAAAAAAAACAAACATTTGTCTTATATTTTCTTATCATATCACACTGCATTCTTAAATACAATATTAAACACATTTTTTCAAAGAATAAAAATATATCTCCGTGGGCATTCTTTACATTTTAAGGTATCCGATTACCTTAAACTCATGACTTTTTAAAAACATTGACAAATTTTTATCATTTTCTTTTATAGATCATCTAATTAGCTTTATAAAAATACCAAGTTTGTTATTTTCCATTCACTATAACAAAGACTACAAGTGTTTTAGTAAAAGAAGATGCCATAACTTTACATAAGATGTCACACTTTAATTGCGTTTTACTCGAAATGTGTGTGTGTGTTTTTCTCGAAAAGCTCAAACGGAGACAGCGATTTCTCAAAAAGTTTTTAAAATAATTTGCTGAAATTTTGTGTGTTTGTTCTGTATAACAGTAAAAGTGTTTTAACTATCAGATTTATCAATCACTATTTTATTACGAAATTTATAGTTCTTTATGTAAATATAAACATGGTTTTTGTAAGCAATTTCATATAACAACTAAGATAGAGTGTTCTAGCTTTGGAAAAAATTAAAATATCTCTTATCCTGAAGGTTATGTCAAAAAGAAATAGTTAAGTAATACATCAAAGTTGAGAATTTGTTCCTTTACTATTTATATAGAGCGAACCGTGTTTATGTAATTTTTTGCCATTTCTTACCCATTTTAGCAGTAATAGTTTTTCTCGTCTTAATTTTAGCCTTTTCTTCTTAAAGTGTAATAAATAAATCTAAAAGCCACAAAAAAATCTACATATCTCCATTTTTTTTAAAAAAAGTTGTCACAAGTAGTCGGATACCATAATGAAAATATTTCAAAAGACTTTTAGATGTAACAATTTATATATATTTACTTCAAAATACGAGATGAAATATGTTGTTTCAGAACTTATCATCAAATTATACAACAAAAATGTTTTCTGAGAAAAAAATGGATTGAAATAGATGCTAAAACTAATAGGATAATTTATTTTTTCGCTCCACATTAAGTATAAAAACATGTATTGATTGCACTGTTGGCCAAAAATTCCAAGTAAAATTCGGTTACACAACTTTCTTTTATCAACGCCTATTCCTCTTTTCATTGCTTGTTAACATATAATGTTCACCAGGTAGCAAAGTATAACACACATGAATATTTATTATAGTCCTGAACCATAGTAAACCCTAGACAATGATTCTATAAAAACCAGACAGAGCCAATAAAATGCCAACTTTAATCTAACTGTGAATAGTATTGTACAGTCTGCTATAGTACTAACAAAACAATCTTACGTTATTGTTCTGCTGGAGGTAGCTCATTCTAATAATGGAACTGTGTCAGTAAATCAAGATCATTTGATTTTCGAAACCATGTTTGATAAACACAATAAGAGATTGCTTTTCCCTTCTGTTCCAACAAAGGAGCTGCTACTGGTGTCTTTTTGATGGCTAACAAAGGATTTCGGAATAGTATGCATAATATTTAGTGTTTTCTAACGTGAAAACTGCTTCTTGTGTGTTCAATAAAAGATTTGTTATCACATTAACCTACTTGTATTTAGTGTATATGTATACAATTGATTTGTTTGAGACCACCAGCGATGAAAAATGACCAGGCAGTTTCATGTGATGGATTTGTTGACTGTATTAGGGATTTATTCATTTGATATTTTGGTCGTATTGAGTCTGATTTTATGAAGGTTTCTGAATGTTTTGCAATAATGTGGATTCAATGACGTTACAAGAATATTTTGTTAAGGTTATATATGTAATAAATGTTATATAAGGCCATCTCTTTTATTTGTAATATGTGAAAGGAGGTGTGTTTTAAGAAAAATTTAATGTTTCCTACAAAGAGCTACTTGTAAGGTGGGCATTCATTAAGGGACAAGTACAAATATCTTCTTAACATGGAAGTATGTATATATTCAATATAATGCTTAGTTATAAGTGTTTATTTTTATTATATTGAAATGAAAAATTGTACCAAATATAATCCGGAAATTATATTTAATAAAATTAGATTTTTCAATTTGTGCCAATATCTAAAGCGAATGCCTGTGTAACATCTAAATTAAACATGTTGTTGTGGTTGTTTTAAATCCCGTTGGAGCAGGAAAGCCTACATCAAGTCCATTTGACATTTCCACATAAGAATGTCACAAACCAGGTTTTGATCTCAAAACAGCTGTCCCAGGGAAATGCCTCAGTAATCCAGAAGATCAACAGGAGAAGCAGAGAGAGATGGATAGAGCAGGGACGCAAAGGCACCCCCTGCAAAAAGGTCATATCACGCAGGTAATCGCTTCTAAAGGGCGTGAAGGCCGCTAGCTAAATATCGTTATTATATTCATTATGTGTTGGAGTATTTTGCAATTAACACAAGTGTATACGCCACAAAATAATTGTGACCAGAGTTTTTGAAATAAAAAAAAAGTTGGATAAGATGATAAAGAAGATACTTGAGCTTGTTATTTTTCCCTTTCAAATTTCCCCACGATTTCCCACCTTACCCTACTACCCTCTATTTAGCTCATTAATCTTTTAGAGAAACCAGACTTCTTCTTTTGATTGCGCTTCATTGTTCGTGTAATGCTTTAATCCAGTGTTTCTCAAACTGTAAGGTTCGCCCCCCTTGGGGGGCGTGATAATCTTACAAGGGGGGCGCGAGTACATCGAACAATCGAAAACAAAATAATAAAAAAACTATTAATTCACTGAATGGAAACAAAACAAAATACATTCTAACAAAATAAAAAGTAAAATACACATTTACACTGAATAAATGCATAAGTATTGCGCAATGTATTTCATAATTGTACTTTAACTGTTCTAAGTTGAGAACAAGTTTAATAGTTACCAGTGCCCCTATGAGCCTGTAATAAAATTATATACAAAATTTAATATTTGTCTTGATAATTTGTATGGTTTATAATTCAAGTCGTGTTATAGCTTTACGTCAAATTATATTACTGAATTCTAATGCATTGTTACTGTGTGTATAGAGGGGGGCGCGATGAAAATTATGATTGAAAATTGAGTCGCAAATATAGAAAGTTTGAGAAGCACTGCCTTAATCATAATTAAATCTGTTCTTATTACTTACAGATCAGAAGTATTATATAATTACAGTAGATAATCTTATTTGATAAATTATATTAGTATTGATTAAAAACAATTGTTTCCACAGATGTGAAAGATACATATTTAAGAGTGTTATCTGTTTTCAAAGGAATGTGAAGTGGAATAGATAAAGCCCAAATTTCCTCTTCAAGGATTTATTTCTTCTAAAAGCATGTCTATCACGTAAGTTATGACATTTCAGTTCAAAAACTAAAACACCGATAGAAAGCTACTATAGATTTTGTAAGTAACATATTATTGATGAGGGTATGCTTCAAATTCTGCGACTTATAAACTCCCATGTAAGTGTATTGGAGATACTTATTATACTTAACATTCATTCAAAAAAAAAAAAAAAACTTTAAAATTATATTTGAATTTAACACTGAAACTTATTTTGATGTCTATTTTGTGAATTTTATTCCAATCTGGTTACTACTTCTTGAAACATCTCTTTTTGTGATACAGAGTGCATTTTTATGGATAGTTCCTTTTCATAACGAATTCTACAAATACATATCTAATCTTATCTTTTACAAAATTTGATGATCACACTTGTTATACACACATATATATATGAAACAAAAAGATGAAAAAAATCAAAAAGTACGACAAAATGAATTATAAAAGCTCAAATTCAAGGAAAAGGCAAGATAAATATGTAAGACGAAAAAGAGAATACAAAGAAATAAAAAATGAAAAAAAGGTAGCCTATCAAATTGGATAGTAAATTAGGATTTCGGATTAAAAAAGTAGTTTACCTACTTTGATTTTACTATCTTTTTCTCCCTTTTCTATTTGGTAGAAATTAAAACGAGAAAACCCAAACCGAAATATTAAAAAAAAATTTCAATACAGTGAGCAGACTTGAAAATAAATGAATGAGAAGTTAACCTTTTTAAGGCTTGCAAAACATAATAGATTCATAAGGAAAGGATTTTAAAAATTGTACTCATAGGAGATTTCTAATATATATATATATATATAGTCAAAATTCTCTACCAAAGAGAAATAAATGAACAATAATTATCAAAACCAAAAAAAAAAAAAAAAAAAAAAAAAAAAAAAAAAAAAATCTGAGCGAAAAAAGTTTAAATCGAATCTGCTAGATAACCAGATATAAGATTTTGGAAAGGAAATATTAGAAAGTAAAGTAATATTATTTAAAATATAAAATATGGATGCTACAGTATTATAAACATTGAATGGGAGTTATTCCTTGGGCATCTGGACTGTAAAACAGTCCTCAATCCCATATCGTGACAAATCTTTGATGTTGGGCATGACGAAAGTGGTGTTTTCCATTCTGCTGAGTGGCATGACGGTGATTGGTCGAACGATGGAATCCGCGAGGCGTGGCTATGGTGCTTCATCTGAGCGAAAAGAGTTTAGAATTTTTTGGCTTGGTTGAGAGCTTAGAGATTATACACATTGCTGATTTAGGACATCTCATATACATCAAATAATTTATATGAAAGTGGTGTTGAACTTGTTTTTTGGCCAACCAACCTTCCCTTTTTCTGTTAATGATCCTGAGAAAAGACCTATTGAAAATAATGGATAGAATATCTAAATCCATTACAAAAATGTAACTTACCTAAAAGTTATATTCAAAAATGCACAGCTAGAGCATAGGACTAAAAATATCTTACAGATTCGATGTTTTGAGCGCACAACTAACTGTGCGCACATTGAAATTGTGCAATAAAGTATTGTAAAAATAAAACTTTAAAATTTTTTTTATGGAAATGGAAAAAAAAAATCCTGTAAAAGAATATCTTTATTTCTTATTATTTTGTTTAATTATTACTTTTTTTGCAATTGATGTTTGAAAGTGTAGTGATACTTTTCCGTCATCCAGTATATAATAAGAAGCCCAGTATATAATAAGAAGCCCAGTGGCTGAGTGGTTAGTGCATCGTGCTTCCACGCCACAGGTCTGAGGTTCAAACCCCGAGCTGGGAAAAGTTGACTCAGCCTTCATCCTTCAGTGGGTCGATAAATGAGTACCAAGCTTGCTTGGGAACTTAACACTGGGGCTTTCGCGTCAGACTGACCACCTGATAGAAACACCTCAGGGTCCAAGGTCACAAATACTGAGTTGCGCACAGTAGGCCTTGGCCATCATGAGCTGTCATGCCACTGAGTTAAGTTTTTAATAAACTGTACTAAGTTACGTATAATTTTATAATTTAACAAAAACTTAGCCCATGTACAAAATTATAACAAGACAGTATTAATCGTACTTATATGACCTCTGTAATATAATAGCAAACTGTTAGTCTTAGTAACTAAGATTGTAGGGTTAAGCCTTGTTTATAAGGTAAATCGGGGGAAGTCACCACGTTTAAGGATTTTTCGATTAGTTCATAGAAAATTGAAATTACAGGACCATGAAAAAATCACACTTTATTTTCCAATATTTAATTGGTTATGTATACAAGTTAATTCTCTTCTTAGTATGGAAATAAACAGGAAATTTAATGTTAAAGAAATTCATTTATCTGGGCATTTATTCCCTATATATATGGGGAAGATGCCAACATTTATGGAGTAAGATGCAACAACAACACGGTAAATAAAAAAAAATGAGACAAACATTACCAAAGTAAATGTGAAAAAAAAAACATATATAGAAAAACAAAAATTAAATTCTTTCATAATTAGTTTGCTAAAAACGAATTTTCTTGCAGAAAAGTGTGCAGCAGGCTGAAATTGTAGAAATAGTAGTCGAATTCAGCCCTGCACATTCTCGTTCTATGGAGAAACCATGTGTCATCCTCACAACCTAATTATTATATTTCATACGATAATATAGTGTTATAAAATAAAAAAAAAAATTAAAGTTTATTTAATTTATTTCTGAACCATGTGATGTTTTCCCCCAAGTATAGGGGGCAGATGCCACACACGCTTATCTTCTTATTGCTGCAGTGTTATGGCCGTTTCTACATGCATCGTATGTTTAACATTATGTGTAACTCACTTATATTGCTAATACCTTATTTAAAATAACGTATGTTTATGAACTTAAAGTATGAGGAACGGAATATTATAAAAGTTGTACTCACCAATTAAATGCTCACAAGATCGAAAAATGATGACGATTAAAGATGATTAAATGAGATAAATTCACGAGCCACACTCAATGTCGAACCATACTCTTCACTCATGTGGCTCCAAATTGCCATCTATTGACGCGTAAAATTACTTTTAACAAGCTGGTGTCTTCCCCTGAATTACCTTATATATGAGTGTGTGTATTCAAAATGAATCCTTATCAATGAAAAATACTAACCTAAGTTAGGAAAAAGATAGTTTGATTTATTAAAATTTATCTGATGTTAAACACAGATTCAAAACCCTATTTCTGTTTTCATATATGTACTTTATTTTTTCAAAAGCCAGTTTGATTTTTTTGTTGAGCCGATGAATTTTTTTTTTGAAATTTTTATCTGAGAAATGTTTGCGAAGTTCCATTTGAAGGTGATATCCATTGAAAAGCATTGCTCAAAAAATTTTGAAGGCATTTCTTTAGCCAAAGTTTTATTCAAAGCGTTGAGGGCACAACAAGAATGATAAATGTGATTGCCATCTCCCCTAAGGATTTCTCTGACAGAAGATGTCTAAGCTTCATTCTCAGAAAAGAGAGCTCTCGTATTCCCTCCATCCATACTTCAACTTTTCCCCCAAGTTTTGATTTCCCTCAAACTGTTCTGGAAATATTACTTCCACAAGAATTAACTTACCAGTTTGGTTTAAGATGTTTCAGAATTCACTTTTGAAGTCTTTATAGTTAAGGCGAAAAGAACATGAACGCGTTTAAATATTTCTTTAAAATAAAAACATTAAGTAAAAATAATTGTGGACAACTGTGTTTAAACAAGATAGGTTTACTTTCATGTTTGTCAAGTAGGAGTTATGTTTGCTTAATTTGAGAATTTAAAACTTGAAATCATCGTTTCAAACAAGAATATCTTGATGATATTCATCATTTAAAACTTGAAATCATCGTTTCAAGCACAAGAGTATCTTGATGATATTCATCATTTAAAACTGAAGTCAAAATATATCAGCCGAATGATATGTGGAAAAAAAAAGTAAATAAATATTAGCACAGTAAAAAAGCAAAATCATGTTAGTTGTTATTTTACTAATCTTGAAGAAACTTTCAGATGCACATTCTTTATTTTTTTCCCATCCATTCAATTTTCTCAATTTTTGAATTTCCTAGCCATTTTCGAAATATTCCTTTCACAAGAATTAGTATTTCCGGTTTAGTTTGAGATATCAACTCAGAATACAGTAGAAAAGAGGGGGGAAAAAGGTACTTCTCTGTTAAAAAGTAATTTTACCTTCTTTCTCAAGGATTTTAATGTACAATCAAAATAATTCAGTATTCATTATGTATGATTTACTAACCATACGAACTAGAGGAATGTATAGATAAGCTTTTGAAAAATTTGTATGATCCTTAAAAGCAGAAAACTTCAAATGATATTTTTCAATCAAAACTTATCAAAATAAATCACCTTCTAAATATTACGAAAAATATTAAGCAATTAAAAAAGATACTCTCAACTCATCCGAAAACTGAAAATGCTTTTTAAATGCGAAGTATTATTTTCAGATACCAAATGTTTTCGGTCTCTTGGTTATTGTTGTATTGTTATTTGTATCTTGATACAAAATCCTAGTTTTGTTTGTACATCTAATAATAGATATTCTACTAATTCTATCAGCATTTTTGAATCATCTTTTGTTTAAATTGAATGAAATACAATGAAAATTAACACAGTATTTTATAGGTACACAATAGATATTAAAATAAATTTATGAAAAATAGAATACGATATTGATATTGTTTAATAAGATGAACTATAAAGCTAAATATTTATTATCGTTACTCAAAGGTTAAATCAATTTTAAGGAAGATCTGTTTTTGTTTCCTTTTTGCCTCTTAGAATATAATTTACATTTTCCAATAAGATTCTAAGTGTAGTTAATTTTTTATAAAAGAGTAATTCTTCGTTTATTAAATTGTATGAATTTTTTATAAATCATATAAGGTGTGAATTGGTTTAAAATATATTTTGAAAATGTAAATTAAAATTATTTATTTTTTCTCAGAATCAATAAATTTAATTAATTTGATAAAATTATGTTTTTATGTATTTTACCATAAAATATCTTAGTTCAAATAGGTAATTAATAAAAATACTTCATTCATAATTTAAGAAACTTTTTTAATGAAGCTTTGATTAATTTTTATGAGTATCCGGAAGTCAGTTTTTTTCAAGAATTACTACTTTATATAGATGTATTACTTCATTTTTTGGTATTCATTTTTGTTATTCATCATTATTATTAAGAAACATATTATTTTTTAAAACTAATTAGAAGACATTCCACTAATCAGACACAGGTCTTAAAAAATTAAAAAAGGCTTTAAAATGTCTATTTTCTTTCATATGCACATAAAAAATTAAATTAGCCAAATATAATTCTTATCAGTATTCAAGAAAAAAAAAAGTGACAAAAATTACTTTTTTATTTTTTTAAAATTTTGTTCATTACTCTTCATGGGATCCAAGTTGATAAGCAAGTAAAAAAATAGTTTTATCAGACTGTAAAAAACTTACACAAAAATACTTTTCTTTTTAAAATTTAACAGTCTTTGATTTTAATATGTTTCAAATATATAATAAAATTTTAACTACGTTTACATTATTTAGTACACGTATGTAAGTTCCTGTACATAATAATTTTGGAAATGGGCCTCGAAAATGAAAACAAACATATGAACTACTTTTATATTCATTGTTTTCAAAAACAGAGTAATAAAGTTTGTATTTTCTACTCTCCTTAGACGATTTCGTACACTATTAATATTATAAATATGATTAAAATGTAAAAAAAAAACCCCTCAATTACTTAACATGAAAGCAAAGCAACTCTTACAGTATAATATTTTTAATTAATAATCTAGATATTTTTGAAATATAATTCGCAAATCTGCATTTATGTTAAGTAAGAAAACCTATTAAATAGAAAAAGTATATGAAAATAACTTTAAATTACAAGCAATGAATAACGAATGGAATATAACCACGCTATGGATTCCATTGAGATTGAAAATTATTTGAAATAAAGAAAATTTAGTATAAATTCGTAATAAATAAAACAAGTTTATTATTTATTTGCTCAAATAAGTTAACTATACATTGATTCTAATAACAATGTAATTTAATTAATTAATAACAACGAAGTATTTTTCTATTGTTTAATCGGGAACCACTTTTTCAAGGAAGCTTTTGGGTTACAAAAGATATTTTTTGGCTTCTTCACTGAGAGATGAATCACACTTTGAAGATATACTTAATTAATGAAACTATTTCATTTTCTTCAAATACTCTTTAATTTGTAAGTTATTAAAAGTATGCAATAAAATCCGATACATAGATAAAAATCTTGAAATATCATTCACTAATACTTTAAAAAATAGCCAAGAATTCTTATTAAAAAAGTTTTTACTGTGAGTTGTTGATAGTAAAGTAAAACATATAAACACAAAATGTATTTTCGTTTCTTTGTCAAAAAAATTAAAGGAAAAACACATCATTTCCCTTCATTATGCAGTTGAAAAGTGAAGCTATTTCTTAATTTTATACTTTATCCTTTTTTCCCCTACTTTTGCAACAAATCTAATATTTGTTTTTCCCAGGAAATTAAAGCTTTATCTCTGAATTAAAATATTTCCATACAATCACAGATAGAAAGAGAGAAAAAAAAATATCTTACTGTAATATTTATAACACTCTAAAAGAATATTATTTTTGATGAAATTTTCAAGAAATAAATTCTTATATATGCTGATTTTAAAAGAAAACATCCCATTGTCTTAGTTATCAGTGCATACAAGATTAAAAATAAAGTGTAGAGAAATATTTATTGTTTATTTTATACTAGTAATAGAAAGGTATTTGATTTTTTTCTTTAATGAGCAATTTATTATACGATAGTTTTTTAAAATCAGATTGTTCATCACTATGATGGAAAATTTGAATTTTGATTATGTGTATCCAGAATCTTCTAATTATACAAGAGCTTTTGGAAATATTTTTTATTAGTTTTCAATGCGTAAATCTTTCCCATTTAAGACAGTTTTGCAGAAATTATATGAAATATGATTTTTAGAAATGAAATATCATTATTTCTCATACGATATAAAATTTTATGTCACAAATAATAAACTATCTGTATGAAAAAACCGAGAAAATAGTATTACAAAGAATAAAAAATGGGATTAGAAAAAGATAAAATTTTATTTCACTAATTTAATATTCCGACCGGCAAAATTATCTTAAAACTCCACACAAAAACACATCTAGCTAGGGATATATTAAGAAAATGAAAAAGTTATCTTATTACATCAAAGAATTCATTTAATTTTGAAAATTAATACATAAATTGTTTCTTGCGTCCAAAATGTGCATTAAGAAACAAGTTAAGGGAAATTTGAATCTTTGGTGAAAATATAAATATCTGTACACAACACACAGACTATGATTGTTCAATTTCCTACATACAAATTTCCTATATTTCTATTGGTTTAAAACTTAATTAAATTTTAGGTTCAATTTTCATCTTTCTTTCTTAAGTTAGCAATTGGTTATTTATTTAATATACATATAAAGAAAAATCTTGTGTTATATATAAAAATTTTATTGAATGTAAATGAAAAAAAAATTCTAATTTTGATATTCTAATATTTTAGTATATATATTACAAATTCTACATAAAAGTGCCACTATTTTAACGACATGCAAATATATAGAGAAAGATATATAAAATAAAATGTATATATATATATATATATATATGTAATAGTAGTTGTGATTTATACAGTTATTTTTTGACAATTTTTTTGTGAGGTTGTTTTATTTACACAGACGCAAAGGAAAGTTTTATGATAAAGGTCTTTTATATTTTTATAGTTTGGTGAGAACAGATTTGTGGCGAAGTAATACTTAATTGGGGTATTTCAATATTTAAGATGAAATTTTTTAAAGAAAAAAGTAGACTGTGGTAATCTAGTATTATTTCAGGTTAGAGTATTATTTTTTTTATAAAGACTTATTATTAAAGTTGTTAAATTATAAAATAAAATTTATTTTAAATAAATTTTACTTTTTTAAGTAAAAAAATTATCGAGTACTTGATAATTTTAATTGAATTATTAATTAAAATTCCTCTGATATTGGTTCTGTGTTCTGAACAGTTAGAAGGCTGTGTTTTTTTACAATATTATGAATAAAATTAAATCCTGTTACTGAAATTATTTGCTATTTTTATATCTTAATTTATCAATCTAAAATGAAAGGATATTTTGCGTCTTTTCATACTTTTTAATCTGTATTACAATTTAACCGTTAATTTATATTCATTATAATAATTTATCTGTGAAATAGAGCTATTTGAGTAAATTAACTATCAGAAACTTCTTAGCATTTCGATTTTACCATTTTCATCAGAAAAATCATGCATTCTTTATGAGGATCGATTGCAGTTATGTAGAGAATATATATATATATATATATATATATATATATATATATATTAATCGGAACTTACCAAAGTGGAAAAATTGTTCTATGGTATAAAGGTTACAAAAGAAATTAAAAAAAAGTTTAGAGTTTAATATTGTCATGAAGGGTTGAATTTTTGAAGAGAATATGGAAAGATTTAGCTTTAGTTAGATGAAATTTTAGATTCAAAATAATTATAAATTTATACAATATTTTTTTTTTATTTCTAATGGGCTTCGAATTGGAGTTTCTACCATTATTGACGTAGTACATGCCCCGGAGGCTGGTATCTCTTTTTTAGTGCGGCCCCATATAGGCGGATTTCAATCCCCGCAGCTAATTTTGACGCTCAGTTTTCTTTCCAGAGGGAGGCACCTGAGCTCTGACGATGCAAACTTGTACAAGGATTTACTTTTCCCGAGATCACCCAAGCCAAACAGTCACTCAAGAAATCTTTTACATGCCGTATTATCATACTACATGGCCGCTGTCGATTTTCTACACCATGAAAATCCACTAACTTGGGCCAGGATCGAACCCGCAAATCTTGGGTGCAGAAAGCCAGCGACAAACCAACCACGCGCCCCAGCCGGCAAGTTATACAACGTACAATATATATAATCAAAAGAGTGAGAGTTATAGTAACGCCACACACTATAAGGCTACACCTCACCAATAATATGGTGATGGACCTTGTAATTTTGGACCACTGCTAAGTGACGAGGACTACAGTTCAGACGGCTCCTACCTCTCCTAACTTCTACACCAACAGAAGAATGTTTGATCCTGGATAGATTTAACGTGTAGGGGCTCCATCTACACGGCAGGTCTTAAGCGACACTAGATTCGAACTCATGACATGCCAGTCCAGGTCTGTGATCTTGAACCCTATGCGACCGCAGCCCCTAAAAAGACGTTTCCTGATAATTGAGTAATATATATTGAATGGTACAATGTACATCGTATTATTTCATAGTCCTGTTCCCTTTCTCTGCACCACCGAATCCATCCGATCCAAGATCTTTGCCATCTGCCGCCTTACGTCGCCCTGTAATTTTGAGGTTTTTTTCCTAAATTTAATACTAAAGAAGCTGTTAAAAAGCAATCTGATGAGCTTTCATCTTACTATTTAGTATGTGTCCTTTTATCGCAATAAATATTGAAAAGGAGTAAAATACCTGTTTCACTTTAAGGGGACACGCTACGATTCAATTGACGAAAATCGGTCAAAATATCAAAAAAAAATTTTTTTTTGCCTAAATTATTCCTTATACATTTCTCTATTACCTCACAAAATTTCAG
>BMAV01004697.1:0-19764 GCA_019973955.1 Trichonephila inaurata madagascariensis | reverse complement strand
ACAATTGTTGTAGTCTACAAAAACTCTCCCAGAAAACAACAAAGGGGTAAAATAAATGGCCAAACCAGTTTACATGAAGCTAAAAGGAAACTTGAGAGCTATAAATATGGAGGGATTTAAAAAGAGTGTACAATTAGTAGAAAATTTTTTCATATTGTATTAAAATCTTTAAATGCATTTTTCTGAGAAACTATGTTTTTTCAATTTTTTTTCTTCACGGCACAGTTCACTACAGAATTTCTTTTTTAAGATATGTGCTGACTTGAAATTTTCAGAAAATGTTTTTATTTAGTTTTATCTGTTATCTAGTCTATAATCTAATCTCTGTGTATATATTTATTTATTTTATTGCACTTTTTGTGAGAAAATAACGTGAGTGTTTTAGCCAAAAAATTGAGTTTTCGCGTAAAATTGACATATTTCAAACACTTTTAAGAAGTATTTACAAATTTTATAGCTATAAACACAATAATGACATTTATGTACTGTATAAATATTATAAAAATATATTAATTAAATTTTCAATACAATCCTTACAGCAACTGCAATTTTTCACTAAAATTTCACTCAAATTCCCAACTTATTTCCAAAATTAATTTTAACTTTAGTAAAAAAGCACAACATTGCTAGGAATTTCTTACTTTTATGTCCCATTTCAAATAAAAAAATGTTTATTTAATTGAAATTTTATATATTTCAAAAAAAGTGCTCCGAAGGTAGTCACATACCTTAAGGTATCCGACTACGTTCGGAACCGTGATTTTAAAAAAGCGCATAAATGGATAATTTTTATGATATTTAGTGTCACTTAGATTAGAATACATGTATAAAATTATTTTAAAGACATTTTGACAAAAAAAGTTATTTAAATACAATATTTCGTCAAAAAATTAACTTAGAATAACCTTTTTTCAAAATGTTCTCCTTTTGTGAAAAATGCTTCTATTATAATAATATTTTGCCTGTATATAGCTCAGACCTCAGTACAAAGACTCAACTATGATGTTTGAAAAATTCACATTATTTTCAGAGTTACAACCCATTGAAATAATTATCGGTGTTTTTTCGTACAAATTTCTCCCCTCTGTTGACGTAAAACATGGATAAACCCCTTTCTAAGCTATATATTTCAAAAATTCTAGTTGAGCCTCTGTACAGAGGCCTGAGCTATATACAGGCGAAATATTATTATAATAGAAGCATTTTTCACAAAAGAAGAATATTTTGAAAATGTGTCATTCTATGTTCATTTTTTGTCGAAATATTGTACGCGTACATAATTTTTTATTGTAATAATATTCTTAAAATCATTTTATATACATTTTGTAATCTAAGTGTCACTAAATATCATAAGTATTATCCATTTATACGCTTTTGCAAAATCATGGTTCCGAACGTAGTCAAAAAAGCTTTAAAAAGATTTAATATAATTTAGCACATATATTAATATACATATACATTTTTACACATATTATCCAGAAATATCTGTGTATATATATACCTGTATACATACCTGTATACATACCTGTGTACTGTTACGAATAATGTTACTGTACGAATAGTTAAGTTACTCAAGGTCAACAATATTGAGTTAAGAGTTCGAGTCCTGGAACTACGGAAAATCCACCATGTAGAGTGGCTATGCCTGTAAAAAAAATCTTTCAGGGTCATGGTCCTCACTTTGGCGTAATGTGGACCATGTCTGATGTCTTACTCGCCAGTTGACTTAAATTTTAAATTACAATCTGCGTGCCCAACAGCCCTTGTGCTGCTTCAGATGGCTACATAAATAAAAAATCATGTTACTCCACGTATACTGCGGAATTTTTGTTTCCTGTCAAAATGTATAACTTTTTTCAGGCTTCAGTAAAGTAAAATCAAAAAGAGGTATTAAAGTCTCTGAATGCTTCAAATATTATGTAATAAAACGTATTGCTTCTGACATTAAACACACATACCCTGATGATCGTGGGAAAAGCATAGCATCGATTTACGGCTAAAAAGTACGTTATTCCGGTCCTAAACACCCCCATTGTAATTCATCTTTGTGTACCCCTTAACTCTGTCTTTTTTGCTTGCAGTTAAGTAGTGTCTCTGTCTTGAATACACGTGAATGAAAATCAAATATATTGAGTCGTCAAAATGTTGTAGATATTGAACCAATCACTTTTGTCGCCGCTAATTTCTACTTAAAGAATTTCAGGATTACTCGAGCAGTTTTTCCTGATGATATGTTTCAGCATTCCTTCTTGTCTGAGTACGGTTATTTTCTAACAACCGCTATTTGCATGATTATTTAAAAAAATTTTATTTTTTAGAGTAATTTCTGAAAGTTTTTCTACATGCACCTTCGAAGCAAGCTTCGTGTGGCCATTTCCCAACTCCCAACTAACTAAAGCTGACCTTCAAACTAGCCTTTACATGCAAACTATCTAAGAAGCAAAGGCATCATTTATTCAAATTTTATCAAAAATGCTAATCAGTCACAGAATATTATAAATATTTTAGGATTGTCCAATTGTATATGTTTGCAAAATATTTAAATTTGTTTTGAATATTTTCAGTAATTTTTATGAATTCTCTATTAATACTTTACACACACATGCGTAGACAATATATCATATAATACTTCATTCTAAGCCTTCATATTTTTTTCCATTACCTTTATTGTTTATTTTTACAGACATACATTTTATAAGACAATGAAATGCTTTTGTTTATTTTTATATTTTGAATTTTTAATTGTACATGGGTATGTGTTGATAAATTATACTCCCTATCGATGAATTAAACGTAAAATGTGATATTACAACAACATATATATGAAGCATCCAATGAGCGAGATGCTAAGAAAATAATGTGTGTATGGATGATTAAAAATGTGAGAACATTGTTGAAAATGTAAAAATGTGTAAAAGAATTCGATCAAAACTAATGAAAGCAAACAGAATATTGGTTATTATTGTAGTTTCCAAAACAGATTCAAGCAATCACTTCCTTTACATATCATGCCTCTATGATATGATCACGACTAAGGAAAATATATAAAATTAACCAGTTGTGTATATACAGTGGAGGTCAAAATTGAAGACCCTGTTTAAAATTTCTCTGTTTTTTAAGTTTGTATGCTTATAGAAAATGTTACGTTGCATAAAATACAAAGCCTTTTATATCATTTTAAAGATAATTTAATACTGCATTTAATACAAAAGACAACATTCAAATACTTGCAACGCGAAAAAGATTATGCTGCAATAACTATCGATGCATATTAGATACTGATGAATTCAATGAGTTATCAGCGCTAAGTTGGGTAGCCTTTATTTTTTATTACAGCTTCGCAGCGATGTTTCATTGAGCTGAACTTAAGTTCATCCTTCGTTAGTACATGATGCCAGGAAACAATTATATGTTCAATTAGCTTCTTTTTATTTCACGAGTACTTCATTCGGACAAGATTTTTGATAGGATTGAGGTCAGGATTGTTTCCTATCCAGTTCAACAATGATATTTAGTCAATAAGCAATGTCATACAGTAAAAAATTAGATTGGACACCTAGAAATAGATGTGTGACAAGAAAGTAGTCTTTACTATGCTACATTCTGACTGCATCCAGGAAACTGTGAAGTACCCACATAGTTTTACGGTTTGGTCATGCATATAAGCAGATGGTATCGGTAGCCTTCATATCATCTATGGAACACTGAATGTCAGAAAATACATTGACCCATTCTAGAACCCAAACTTCTACCTTCCATTAGGGATCTATTTACGAACAGTGCTTCATTTTCTATAAGTATATAAACTTAAAAAACATAACAATTTTAAATTGTCCACAATTTTGGCCACCACTGTATACATATGACAGGCTCCAAACCTGCGTAGAAAGAATATTAATCATCTTATTTTGGTAATTCAAGTTTTATTTTATCATGGTAAAAACTTTTTCAATGTGGCTGCCCATTGGCGCTTAACTTATTCGAACAAAAAACATTGACACAGCGAGGATACACCAGCTCACGCTATTCGATTATGGCGTGTTCTACCTTTAAACAGTCCAACTCACTTCTAAAATCCCTACGCGTTTATTTATTACACTCTTAATTTTTAAGCTTTTTGCACCCGATATATGCTTGTTATCTTCTTGCTTTTTAGAACTCATAAATGTAATGCAGATTGAAGCAGATTTCTGCAATTAATTTTACAGTTCTGAAACCCTATAGCCAAAGGCATTCAATAGGCATAAAAATATTGCCAAAAAATAGAATAAAAATATAAACACATAGAATACTTTTTTATTTTTGTTATCCTCGCTGTTTTTATTACATTCCAATATATACTAATATCTAGATCTGTGTGATAAGTCAGTCACAAAGATTCCAAAGATTAACGTTTGAGTTAATATTAGGGAAGAATTGTTTATTGATTTTTTTTTTTTGTTGTTGTTTCGCGACGCGACGTGGAAGTCTAGTAGTTATATACGCAAGTTCATAACTATCCAGTGGCGTATTGGAGAATATTAAGGCCCCAATCCGGATCTTACGTACTTTGCATCACTCAGGCTTTAGGGCCCCCGTGGAGCTGGGGTGTACTTAACGCCACTGTAACTATCGATGGTGTTGTTTCTGCCAAATCGTGCTGAGGCGCTGATACTTCTAGTTATATACTCATGCGTTACTCAAAGCTCAAAGCCCTAATCAAAAGTTAGCCTTGTCTAATTAAAAAAGCTCAAAGTCCACATGTTGGCGTGGTAAAAAAATTTGAAAAACAGAGTACATCTCGGTGGTCTCCCTCATCACTGGACTTTGAATCAAAATAATATGGTTAGTCACCTATAACCATTGTCTTGTTGTTAATAATATCTTAATAAATAATTAATCGATCAAAATTAGCAGATTGATGGACTGATTATATTTATTAGTGTTACACACGTCAAAGCAACACGAGTTATGAAGACCTCACATGCCCAAAGAAAATCCCTCTTTCCACACGTCCATACAATGCCAACGTTAATACTTTGAGCCTCGTGCATCAGTCGATTACATGCAAAGTCCTTGATGGCATTAAGACCTGAACTCGTGAATTAACAGAAACAACGCAATCCACAAGTTCCATACATTGAACACTCGGCTATCGCACCCACCAAGAAAAAAAGATAAAAGCCTTAAGAATCTGTATACGTAAATAATATTTTCAGTGGATAAACTGACTCTCTTTTCAATTATGAAGACACAATACCTATTCACTAAAGTATTCATAAAATACGAGTTGTTTTGTGAGATATAAATCATGCATAAATTTAAAAATTCAAAATATTAGCAATCGTCACACGCACACACACACAATGTGTGATTCCTGATTTCATTAAAATTTAAATTATTTTAAATTGAAGTTGTAACATTGCAAGGATAAATACCAAAACCTTTATATAATTTTAATTAAAAGTAATTGATGATTTACAATGGCTAATATAAATTATCTACTTGTATCATTTACAGTCTCTGCAGAGTTTTAAAAATTGCTATTGAAGTGTGAGCATCTCTGGAATGATGAATTTAAAACGTAAATAAATTATATGCTACTCTTTAACTTTGAATTCTATACTTCATGAATAAACTGAAATATGATAAAATCTGATTAATGTTTTTAGCATAGATTTTTTTTAGGAAATGTGAAACTTTTCATTAAAAGAATTATAAATTATTATTAAGCATTTTGTTAACATTACTCTTAAATAATAAACAATCATTAGAAAATCATAAATATTTTTAACGTTTGTGAAATCAATGATGTTTTCTAAGCACAATATCTCTAGACCATAAATTAATCAAACAATTTAAAAATATCATTTATAGCATTGTTTAAACTACATGTATAAATAACTATATACTAATACCTCCTTGAGAATATTCGTATTTTCCACTAGTATAATCTAAATGCAATTAAAAATAATGATTTCGACCTTGATTTCTTTTCTTTGAAATATTTGCTAAAGTTAATCGCGCATGCACTACTTCAACCATTCCATTCATCATCTTTTCAGAATGATAATTTCGTGCCTATTTCTCTTGAATTCACCTTTCCTTATATCATTGTATTAACTGTCATTTGGGTTTTTGAAATCTATTTACAAGTAGGATATTTCTGTACCTACAATTCTATAATCTATGTTATAAAATGAAAAGTTTACTCAAAAATTATTCAAATTATAGTCTTAAGAAATGCATCTTATAATTACATAATCAAAAATAAAATTTCAGATTCGAAACTTATCAGATTCAAACTCACCTACTTGAGGAAAACAATTATTGGTTCAAAATATGGATATATTCGTACATTAGATAAAACGTTATCTAGACAAAATGTGATGAGGGGGGAGTTAGATTAGAGGGCATTAAACTCCAATTTCTTTAAAATAATGACATATTTACGTTTTATTCGACTAAACGCGTATCAAGCAGGTTATTATTTTGAAATTACTTATGGATCAACAACTGTCACATGCTAGATTTTTATTAGTATTTGCTGCATGTTATATAAGACTGGATTTCAGTATTCATGTAAAATAACAAATTTACCCAAGAATGTTTTGGATAATTTTAAATCTACACAAGAATCAAAACTCCTAAGAGCAATCCAAATATAAGTTCAGAAAGTTTCAATAAATCTGAGAGACAATTGAAAAAAAATTTTGTGTGTGTGTTTAAAATGGACACCATGAGGTAGAAAACTATACACATGTTGTTTCTACTTGATTTATATTAATATTAACGACTAATATAGCTTCTCCTATGTTTATTGGAGACACAAATATTGCCATCTTGAACTTTGATTAAAGCAAAATCTTAAAAGATTGTCAATTTTGTGCAAACTTCTATTTTACATTTCTAGACGACTTTTCAATGTTTAACTCAATTTAAAATTAAATTACTTAACTTAGAAAAATAATGAAAAAGTCTATTATATATACTACTGGGGGATATGCGTAGGACATTTTTATGGAAACAGGGACCGAGCTCTCTTGAACTTAATAGCCAGAAATCTGGTACCGTACTACCCAAGTGCTAAGACTGAAACGGAATTTATTATTTTGATTCTTCGTTTTACTTGTATTTAGTTGTTTATTAAGGTATCCGAACACGTTAGGAGTACTTTTTTAAAGTTTAAACTAACTCAGAGGCGAGACAGCCCATGAGGTCCAAGGCCTACTGTACCCAACTCAGTATACACGACCTTGGGTCCTGAAGTTCATAAGCAGATGTTCCGGTCAGCTGGTCAGTCTGACGCGAAACCCGCAGTCTTAAGTTCCCAAGCAAGCTTGGTACTCATTTATCGGCCCTCTGAAGGGATGAGTTAACCTTGCCCAGTCCAAGGTTTGAACCTCGGACCTGTGGCGTGGAAGCGTGATGCACTAACCACTCAGCCCCACTGGGCTTCCTCTTTTAAAACATAGCATGCTAAAACATTTTGAATAATGTTTTAGGAATAAATACCAATAAAAAAAATACTAATATTTAACCAACAATATTTTTTAAAAGTATCTAAATTTTACAAAAATCGCAATTATAAGTGAAATTTTAGCAATATTTTTGAAAAACATCAAAGCAATTAGAGAACAATGTAATAGACATATCAGTAAAAGTATTAAGGAAACAATTTAAACGCATTAATCAGGAGAATTAATTATTAAAATTTTAATGTTTAATTGAAATTTAAAAATTTTAGAGCTGATCGATTAAGTGTTATAAAAATGTAACATTTATGAGGCTATTATTGAAATAATAGATCATAACTCAAAGAATATTCATACAGTAAAAGTTTTAGTACATTCTTTTGAAAATAATATAAATATCAGGTTCAAAAGTTTTTGTAGAAATACAGTTATAACATTTTGAGGTATCAGACTCATCCTGATAGATTTTGAACTATTTAAATGTTTATTTCTGGTAGATTTAAGACCCATTTAAATTTTTTCTAATTTTATAAAATTAATTGTAACTTGGGGATTAGGTAACGTATAAAAAAATTTTAAAATGTGTTTTGTAAAGCCAAAAGATAGCTTTCTTCAAAGAAATGTTTTTAAAAAATATGTTTTTTGACAGATTTAGTCATTTCAACGCGTTTTGATACCTTAACCGACTTGTGATTAAACAAATTCTTTGCATTGTCTAAGTATCTGAAAAAGAATTTGCTTTTTTTCAATTCCTACTATTAGCTCACACTCTCTCTATATTTATTTATTTATTTATATCTTCGTGGAATTTTCAATCGTTAATAAAATACACTTTAAAGCGCTCAGTTGGGCTGAAATTTTACATACGGGATTATTTTGGATGACAATACAGTAATTTTATAATTAATAAAAGTAATTGATTAAAACTAATTATTCAAGAATTACAAATACGAACACGTTGTCATTTTTGGCGACTTGTGTTAAAACTTGAAAAGGTTTTTTTTCTCACATTTAAAGCGCTCATTTGAGCTGCAAATTCCATACACTATTGTTTTGAGTAAAAATACGATAATTTAATTATGATTGATTAAAATTAATTGAAGGAAACTAATTATTTAAAGAATTACAGATACAGCTAGCTAATTATTTAAAGATTACAGAATTTTTAGTGACTTGGTTCAAAACTTTAAAAGATTTTTTTTTCTCACGTTTTAAAGCATTCAGTTGAACCGAAATTTTATATACACGATTGTTTTGGATAACAATACGATACTTTAATGATAATTAATAAAAATTAATTATCACTTAATGTTGTGATTCTGTCATATGTATATACATATTGATATTAATTGTAACTGTTTAATAAAAAGTAGTTAAAATAAAAATTTTCTTTCTTGATTCTTAAGTAGGAATTGACTTAAAAAAAAATTTTTATATTACTGGTTTTTCTTTTCTTTTGTAAAACACTGTTATACAGCACAATCAGTGAAATTTTTTCCTTGAAGCTTGTATGCAATGATATATGCCAAACTTCTAAATATGTTGTAACATAAAATAAGAAAAGAGTATTCAATATAGAGATCTGGATTATTTTGATTAATGGAGTTAAAGAAACTTATAAGAATTTTAGCTTGTTTAAAAACAAATCCTTAATATCTGTAACTTATATATCTTATCTCCTTTAAGTATTGTCATCAATCAGTTCAATTATATACTTAATATTTTTCAAAAATATTCTAAATGTGTCAGTCATGTTTTAGGTATTTCCTTCTTAAAATTGTTAAGGGGATCACTCAGTTACTTTCTCAACACTTACAGTCAATGTATTCGTTCAACTATTGTGTCATTGTATTTAAAAATATGATTTATGCATTTATACTTGCATTTTAAAAAATTAATTATACATTCTCATAATATTATAATCAGATTTGTTGAAATAAGTTCTAAGCGAAATGATTAGTTATAAACAAAAGTATTGAGGGCATAACTAAAATATGCTTTAAAAGAAATATTTAATTTAATAGCTAATCAAACATAAATATTTTATATACAACTCGTTAGAAATTTATGATGCAGCATGAAATAGACGATGCATTGTTCCGCTATTTAAACGTTTTAACTATAAACCAAGATTTTATTTCTTTCATAAATATGGCAAAATTTTGTTGTTAATTTTGTTGCCATTTGTAATAAATATTGGAAGCTATAAATAAAGAATAAAAGGATTTTTTAGTAAAAACGCATAAACGTTTGTATTTACGAAATAATCCCGAAGCTTAATAATTTACATAATTCTTATATATATATTCGAAGTAAATGCTGCTACTGAATTTAAAAGCATAGGAAATAAAATAGAAAACATTGAATTTTATAAACTACCAATACTTGAGCATAAATGAATATAAGAAAGAAACGTATTTGCAAAATTTATGATACAAGAAATATTACATTGAAATTTTATCTTCTACTTAAATTTTCTTAGAGTAAACCATTAAACACTTACAGATTAAATTTCTCAGGGCAGAAAATGTCTTCTAAGATATATTTAAATAAATTATAGCTTTAAAAAACTAAAAAACACGCTTTTATAGTGAATTGAACTAAAAAGTGAAGAAATAATTCTTAACATAAGAATAAAATGATTAACTTGAAATTAATGTCATTGGGTTAAGACGTGTGGGGGCTCTATATTAATTGTTATAATTTCTTACTAGTTCTATTCCGAAATGCTGAGTTAGTGTAAAAATGTAGTACAAAACATAACCCACGCCTTAACCACACAATGCCATTAACTTTCTCGTTAAACATTTTACTTATATTAAGAATTATTTTTTCACTTTTTAGTTCTATTCACTATAAAACGTTTTTTGTTGTTTTTTTAAACTATAGTTTTTTTTTCATTTTAGTCGATCTACAATAAAAGCCTGTTTTTAGTTCTTAAAACTATCTTATTCTTTGTTGAATTTACCCTTTGAGTTTGATATTTGGGCCAGAATTATTGGCTGCTGAATTGGGTCTTTCTTCAATGGATAATGGGTCTGAAAGGTATTTATTCTCTCCGCTTACGGAGCCTCGGATGAGTCCCATATCGTTATATTTCAAAGATTCCGTCTTTATAGATACAGGTCTAACTAATAAAAATGTGTTAAGAAGAAATATTAAATGTCAATCGCATTATATCTCCTTGTAAACGTATTGCTATAATGTTAATTCGTATCATCACTTCTAAACATATTGCTTTATCAAAATAAAAAAAACTATTTAGCAGTTAGAACATAAATTTATCACCTTTTAAACGTATTTCTATAATGTTAATTTGTATCATCACTTCTAAACGTATTGCTTTATAAAAATAAAAAATATTTAGCAGTTAGGACATAAATTATTTTTATTCACATGTAATTTTTTTTTTCCTTTCTCACGTAAGGAACCCTTTTTTTGTTTGTTTTATTTGTATTGATAACAAACGTTTTCATTTTTAGGGTTGCACCTTTTTAAGGGATAAGGTCTTTTAGTCGCCATACCAAGAATTAGTCGCCAAATTTGGAAATGGAATATGGAATTAGTCGCCAAATTTGGAAATGGTATATGCAATTAGTCGCCAAACCTGGAAACGATATAATGAATTAGTCACTAAATCTAGAAATCCTTAAAATCGTTATTTTTGACAATCTTTATCAGGGCAATGGAACAAAATTTTAAAATTATTGTATAGTCATCGGTCCTTGACAATGTGTGCAAAATTTCGAATTAATCTGACCTTGTAAAGTGGGTAAAAATTAAGTCCAAAGATTCCATTACATACAAGTGAAACTAAAAAAAACCTTTTAAAAAAGGCAGTGTTGCACTTTTGAATTCCACACGCAGTCTGAAGTAACTCAAACAGTGCGTCATCGTACATATTTTATTTATTTTTTTGATAATAATGTTTATAAATTATTATGTCATGTTGTGAGTGGCAACAGTTTTTATTAACGTACAAAAAATAATAAATTAAAAACGAAAATTCAATTTTGTTTTAAATCACTCCAATTTCGTTTAAAAGGGACTTATTGGCGGATCTTAGTTGCACTGGCTCAATTCAAGAAGGGGGCCATTTTTTATCTCAAAACTAAAAAAATCAAAAAAAGATTAAATTGGAAAACTTTATTTTGGAAATTATTTTGTAAAAAACTTTGTTTAAATATATAAAATTATTCATTTCCAAAGATATTTTCATGAAAAATTAAGAATTTGGCCCAACCCACTTACTCTTCCCGACCGCTAATGGGGGGTTTTTATAGAAAATGAATGAAAATTTATTCAATTTAAAAATTTTGTTTAAAATTTAGATTCAAACACATAAAAATTTTAAAGAAAAATTAATTATACCCCCTTATAAGGGAAAGACAATTATGAACTGGAAAAATTAGAAAGTGTTTTTAAATTAATTAATCTAAAATTTTGAAATTTTTAAAATGCATTATAAAAACCCCTTTTTAATAAAAAATTTTTTTAAAATAATCAAAAAAAAAAGGAGAAATTTTTAAAAAAAAAATCTAAATATATGTATTTTCCATTTCCTAAATTTGTCAGCTTTTCCCAACTAAGGGGGGTGATAACTGGCGGGGGGCCCAGCCAAAAAGTGAAAACAAAGATTTTTAAGAAAATTAATATGGGAAAAACATTCTGGCATAATAGAAAATAAAATACAATTCACATTGATAAAATACACTGATATGTATCAGTACTGTCGATGCTTTTGTAATTAGTTAACAATACTAAGTTAAAGTTTAAAATTACTAGTGACCCCTGACTTGTCATATATAATTGTATCCAAATTAATATTTCTTGCAGAAATGTCGGTTCATAATTAATCCCTTAACTGCTGGTTAAAAGTACGTAAATCACTTGAAATAATGTAAATCCTTTCAAAATTCATTTAATTTTTATTGCATTCCAAAGCTTTCGAAATAATTTTATGGCAGAAAAGATCGTATCTCGGAAGGATTATAGTGACTATATCAAGTTTTGGCTAGCAAAGACGTTTATATACGTCGATGAGCACTTACAGAGGGGAATGCGTGTAGCTTTTAGCGTCAAAGAAAGCGATTATAATTCAATACAATGTTATTGTTTTAAGGGAGGAACATGAAAGTTTGATTGAATATTGGGTTGCAAGTAATGAAAGTTTGTGAAGCACTGATTTTGTTAAATATTTTTTAAAGATAAATCAATAAACGCATAAAAACACGTTTTAGTAAATTCTAACAATATATTCTCTCTTCAAAGAAAATCCAAATTATTTTGTTAAATTTGAATTTCCCCTTCTCTCTTGAAAGAGTGTACTGTTACCGCTCTTTCGTTATTTATTTTATTCAATAACGTTTTTATTCAACGCACCGATATGTGTAAATGATAAATCTCATTTATATTTATTTTTCTAATGTTCTTTCTATTATTTCAAAATATTTTAAAAAACGGATTTTAAACATTGAATCTTACAAAAGAAAATTTTATTTTAATATTGGCTTTAAGGATTTTATAAATTTAAGTTTATTTATAAATTGTAAGCAAACATATATTTTTTTGAAATATTAAACTAAAATTTTCCAAAATAAATTATTTTTAACTCAATTGTTAGTTCTCTTTAAATTTAATATTCTCAATAGCAGACAAAAGAATATATATCTGCTGCTTAAAATATCTAAATTTTATTCATATCTTACGCTTTTCAGCACTTTCCTGTCAGGGTTTTATTGTTTGAAAGTCTTACGTTAAGGAAATTTATTCACCGTAGTTAGAACCCTTTTTTCCCAAAAGAATCAGACACTTGTTCTTTGTTTTATGCATTTCCCTTCCAGTAATAAAATTTCAAAAGCTGCTTGTTATATTTTATCTCTTTTTGACGATGCGATTATAACTTCCTGTGCGGGAGAGTTTCTTACCTACTTTGTCATAGTTAACCCCAGTGGTAGTAAAATTCACTGTATTGCCAAGGAACTTGCAAAAATTAAATTATTATTTTGTAAAAGCAGGGGCGTAGCTGCCGCCTATCAGAAATAAAAGATGGGGGCCTCCCGGGGCCCCAAAATGTGTAAAAAAAAACTTTAAAAATGTACCCCCCAAAAAAAAGACCCAAAGGAATTTGGATACAGGGACCACTAAGGGCTAGGTGTAAAAATATTTGATTTCTGTTTGATAGATTTCAAACCCAGTTTTGTCGGGTCTGTAGCGATATTTACATTTACCAGTAATAGCCTCCGGGCAGGGGTAATCACTTTGATCTAGTAGTCATTTTACTTGGCTTCAGTTCCACAGACCGCGGGTTCTGACCTCCTGATATGCACCACTTCATTGGTGACCTTGGCTCAATTAAGCGAAACGCAAACTTCTGATCTGTCATAGGTGCCATCTACCCGCAGAAAGTACAATCAAAGGTCATCAGATCCACTTGACGCAGCACCACAAACTCGCGGTACACACGCTCGCCATAACAAATATCTCGTTTGTTCGCCTATCCACCGACTCACTGGTGCGAGAGTACTATAGCGGTATGTAGCAGTATCTACATAAGCCAGTTACAGCCTCCGAACAGGGGTGATCACATTTGTCTAGTGGTCATGTTACTTGGCTTTAGTTCCATAGGTCGTGAATTCTATCCTCCGGATATGCCACTTGTCCATTATGTTATTTTAAAACAAAATAGAGTACTATATGAAATTAATTATAGCTATTTCATTGAAATTTTCTCCTAGCTGAGATGTGTCATGAGTGAGCCAAGTGCTACTGAAGACCCACCATGTAGAGGGGGCCGATGCACGTTTAATCTGTCGAGGTTCGATAATTAGGAGAAGGTGCCAGAGCTCAAGTGTCGTCACTTTGAAAGAGGTTCAAAATTTCAAGGTCCATGATTAGTAGGGCGACGTTGTATAACACTCACTTACTCTCTCATTGAAATTTTGCGCCAGTATTATTTGCTCGAGAAAAGAATAATTATTTGTTTAATAATAAAAAATAATTATTTCACACATTTTAATAGTTATAATTCACCCAATGCCCTCAAAACATTTTAATTAAGAAATACTAATAATTACAAACAGATGGCATAGAAATCTAATTTTCTTTTAATAATTAGCCTAACTTACATGAGAATGAAAAAGTATTCCATAATAACAATTTGCTTACAGTTATTTACATTGTATAGTAACTAATGTAGCATATATGACAAGAGCAATTGTTCCACTAAGAAATAATACCTATCGCAACTATAAAGTTATTACCTTTCCAAAATAATAAAAATAATTCATTACTTCAAAAAGTTGATAAGAATTAAAAAATATTTGAAATATGTACACTAAGTGGATAGCCAACATCTGGTATAACTACTTTAAATAGTGTGGTTGCAATACACATTTATTAAAATTATCGATGGTACTTAAAGATTGGAAAAATAGACAGCAATAGTTTTTTACGTAAAGGATAAATAAAGTTATATAGTTTACTTAAGTTATATAATATAAACCCAAATTTTTGTTTAAATGTAATTTCTTATTACAATACTTACACTGTTTTTGAAAGGAATAACAAAAAAGTATTAGTGTGAGAGAGCATTTCACATTTACTATTTGTTATTTAATTAAAAATTAATCATAAACTATTTTATTACATATTAAAAAATAACTGATTGGTATAAGGCCCTTATTTGAAAACCATCTGACATTGACTAAATGAGTGTCTTAAAAATCTAACTCTTAAGAAAAATATTCCAGACAGGAACTTAATTTTTATATTTGTTATTCTTGAAACTTCTCCTCCACATATTCACAACTACTATTTAAAAATTTCTCTCAGAGATTTCTCGATCTTTCGAAAGCAACAATTGTAGAACTCAGAACATTGAGACGAATGAGTCTTGAAAGGTATTATTTGTGTTATCGAATTACTGACCCAGTAATGAATTTTTTACTTTCCAAAGTAAGAAAAGGTCACTTGAGGTGAGATCGAAAGAATAAAGAGGGATGTCACATCATTCCAAATCTCCGTTGCTTTGACTCCATAAAAGCATCTCGCGGTGAGTTAGCAAATGAATTGTTGACAATTAAGTACGAACGCTTTTGGTAGTCATACCAAGCCAATTCTTAATCAAACCATCACTCTGTTTACTGAACAGTGTACAGAGATACTAACCCTACCTCTGAGTAGTTATCTTATCAAAGTACCGTAAAATCCGGCGGATAACGCGCACTTTGAGCACCAAAAATAAGATCGAAATTTACGGGTGCACGTTATACGCCGGGTATGAAAGCGAAAGCTTTTAAAAATAATAAAAAGAATGAGAATAGATGAAAATTAGATTTCTACATAGATCAAAATACTGCTTATTTAAAAGAAATGACGTTCCTTATTAACTTAAAGGATTGTAGCTCTAGAAACATACTAATTTTTTCTATAAGTCTTGGAGAAGTATCTCGAATAAATTACTTCAAAGAATAACAGCATTGCACACGTATTATTGAGGCTTCTGCGTAAGAAATGGGGTGCGTGTTATACCGCAAATATATCTAAAAGTTAAAAATTGTAGCTTGAAGGTATAGGTGCGCGTTACACGCTGGATTTTACCGTAGGTTCAAAAGTTCGTGTTTTTTATTGCGTATTTCAAATCTACATTTTAACGTTAAAATATACAAAACAAATTGTAGAAAAGCTTTTATTTTCAAATATAGAATTAGATCATAACACTATATGAACATAAAAACATAAATGAAAACATAAACAGGAACAGCACGGGTTACACAGCTAAATAGTCGGGAAAAAATGCATTCCCATGGAAATCGCGGGATGCACAGCGAGAGGGCTAATAATGGTCTGACCTTTTTGCAGGTAGTTTGTTAAGATGACTCAACGACAGCCTCACAAAACAAACAACAAGACCTCTTTTACAGATTTCTTCATCCTAGTCTTCTTGGAGAAGGAGATGAGTCACTATGTTTCTACTCCTTGATCAACTTTATGTGTATGACTTCTCTCTCTATTGATAGATCTAAAATTCCACCATAGCTACAAAGAAAAATAATATTCCTTTCATTTTGTTCAAAAAGATCAATCCCTCCTTTGACAGGTTGCTCTAAAAGAGTCAGTAATCATAGATCCAAGTATACTGACATCTTATATAGACATGTGCAGTTTTTCTTGAATAATTTTCCACACATTACTGTAAAAAGGATCAGTTTCATTTATGGTTGTTTAAATTGTTAATCTCTTGGCCTGATAGGATAAACTTAGCTATTTTTTAACTGAAGCACTTCTTGTATGGTTTTTCAATTCTGGAATTGTTTATGAGGCACAAGTAGCTAATTTGAAAATTCATTTTCCACCTTTCAATAGTGACATGTGACCGTATATCATACCTATAAGCAACCATCATTTCGTCTCGGATTTGCCAGGCATTGTAGTATTTCAAATGAAGGAGCAGAATCTATGGCTTCCTAAAACCAAAAAAGTCAACATTAATAACTGTAATTTACAACATTATATACGTAAGGATCAGTTAATATGCTGGATAAGTTTTATCCAAATATTTCGTTTATTTCATAGCAATAATTACAGCTTTACGATACCCCTGCGTATGATTCATATAATCCCTTCAAATACCTGAATTTAAAGACCAAGCCCAACTAAAAGCATTTCTTTCATTAAATTATCAAATAGGACAAACCCAAATAAGACAAATCTATTTTCTTGTTTTTTATATTTATTTTTATTGCAGTTTTTGCTTATTGAGAGAATAATAAAAATTTTATCCAGACCAAGCAAATTTTTCTTTCAGATGCGCCATAGCGAGTTCTTATTCAACTTCTTACAAAATATATGTGCCTTTTTAATCTTGTTTTACTTTTTCGCTTTCCTTTGTTTCCATTCAGAGACATTTTTACATACGTGTATTATTCCCATTATCGATACAACACGAAATGTTTTTATGCTGTTCTCATTTTTCAATGCAAATAAATTTATTGCTCACAGAGTGGAAAGAGCGAAACATTTGTTATACGCTTGAGAGGAAGCGAAATAATGGGTGTTTTGATGTTGCAACAAACTGGTATATAATTCTGAATTTAACCATTATTTATTTTTCAAAGATGCTATTCAACTAAAGATTATCTAAAACATCGCGAGAATCAACACGAATAATTTTGTCATCAAGTAAAAATTATTTTTCTCAAAGGTAAAAATCCCACATTGAATCTCGGAGTCCTATTTTTATTTTAAATCCACATTGTTCATTTTCAACTTCTATAAAGAGGGAACTCTAAATTTAAAATAAAAATCACCAAATAATTAGTTCGATACGTGAAAGTAAAACAGAAAATTTATCCTATGTTCTTTTTGTCACGTCTGAACTAAATGCGAAGAGATGATAGAGAATTACGAAATAATCACTGTAATTTTCCAAAATAAATGTAGCTTATAAAAGCATTTTATTCATTTCCAATGACTTCCCGTAATACGTGGAGGTATTTTTGGTATAATACGATTGTGGTATAATGTATTCACAATCCATTTATTATTTTTTAAATATATATATTTTAAAAATGATAATACATTATTAGAAATATCATTTAAAATTAGAAAAATTAGTCCTTTTCCTATCATTTTAATTGTTTCAGACCAAATTTGTGATACACTGCTTTATTTTGATATAAATTTTATAACATATTGTTAACAATGCTATAAACTAGAAATTCAATACTCTTATTATCAATGTCGATGATTTTTTCCTGATAATAATTTGTTGAAATAAGCACTTCTACACTTTAGAAATAGAGTTGTTTTTCCAATAGTAAATTGTATAGCTTACTTTATATTTTGACATGGCTCTGCGAAACAATACTCTCCAGTATATCCAGAAGATGCAAAATAAATATCCTTTTATTTAAATACTGTTATCTTATAGCTGAAAAATAATCAAGAGAAGCTCATAGTTTAGAACATCGAAATTTCTTTGTTGATTGATTAAGATTATGAAATCCGACTACGTTCGGAACCGTGATTTTAAAAAGTGCATAAATGGATAATTTTCATGATATTTAATGTCACTTAGATTAGAATATATGCATAAAATTGTTTTAAGGACATTTTGACAAAAACAATTATTTAAATACAATATTTTGGCAAAAATATTGTATTTAAATAATTGGCAAAAAATTAACTTAGAATAATCTTTTTTCAAAATGTTCTCCTTTTGTGAAAAATGCTTCTATTATAATAATATTTTGCCTGTATATAGATCAGACCTCTCTACAGAGGCTCAACTAGATTTTTTGAAATATATAACTTAGAAGTGGGTTTATCCATGTTTTACAGCAACAGAGGGGAGAAATTTTAAGGAAAAAACGCCAATAATTATTTCAGTTGGTGGTAACTCTGAAAGTAATGTGAATTTTTCAAAAATTCTAGTTGAACCTTTGTAGAGAGGTCTGAGCTATGTACAGGCAAAATATTATTATATATCAGAAGCATTTTTCACAAAAGGTGAACATTTTGAAAAGAGATTATTCTAAGTTAATTTTTTGCCAAAACATTGTACTTAAATAATTTTTTTTTTTGTCAAAATGTCCTTAAAACAATTTTATGCATGTATTCTAATCTAAGTGACACTAAATATCTGAATTATCCATTTATGCGCTTTTTAAATCACGGTTCGAATGTGGATACCTTAACAATATTGTATAAAGAAAGGATAAATCTAGAGCTTCTTTTACGAAAAGCATCATCTCTCTTTGCATCTTTGAGAAAAATTTTTGTAAGTATTTCCATCATTCAACCGTTGAAATGGAATTTTGTGAAGATTATTTCATTTCATTTGTAGTTATTTCAGTGTGATCTTATCGAATTAATTGAGTTGACATTAGTTTTTATATAATTTGTTTAGTTTCTTCTAAGGATGTCTCATGTACGAAATTTACGATATTCTCAACAAAAAGAATTACAAACAAAATATAATAAAATGTGTTTTGATAACACTTGTGTTCAAGATCTGTTTTAAAACCAATGAATATTTTTCTCCAAGTGATATTATGACCACATGATATTAGTTTTATCGAAATCTTTGCAAAATTACAACATAGCATAAAAGTTATTCAAAGCATGTTACAAAAATAATCCCTCCATAATACTGAAAATAGACTGAGAATATTATTTTATTTATCAAACATATTGCCTACAACATATATAATACATTTTTCTTTCTTTGGATTATTTATTATTTCCCTTAATTTTTATATAAAAATTTTTTTAACTTTTTAAAAAATACTTTTAAAATTTTCTTAAA
>BMAV01004696.1:120622-138076 GCA_019973955.1 Trichonephila inaurata madagascariensis | reverse complement strand
TCATTTTGATAATCCCACACCTCTAGCTTACGCGGAACCGGCAAGACATGGTCATCACAGGATGGCTATGTCTCAGTACTACTTTTTATTGACAAACTGCAAAATCTAGAAAAATTAGAATAGTTATACGTGTAAATATTCTTTGAAAATTTTAAGAGTATTTATTATATATAGTTTAGGGAAATTTATAATGTAAAATCACTGATCACAATGTAAAATCATCGCCAATTGATCCTATCCCTTAGGGATTTCATGAAATTTCTAATTTAGTCATTTTCCTGCAGCATATCTATTGTGCATGGTTGTTGCGAGTAGTGGTCAAGAGATGCTACTGTGTGTGCCTTAAAAAGAGCGGGTTCCTGGTGGCCATGTGGCACTACAGAGAGGGACGATCACCGTATTTGCTGAATGGTTGTGGCTCATCATATTGCGTCTGTGGCAAACATTCGAGCGGTAGCTGGTACAGCGACAGAACGAACTATTAGAAATAGATTCGTTTCAGCATCAGAATTAAATGAACTTAGCAGCAAATATCAATTATAGGATGTTACATAAAGTAATAAAGTTTCAGAGACATCGAGCATGGGTGGCGTGCGCAGCGCCCTCTGAAATGATGCTGAAAGCGTATAAATAGAGAGCTGTAGCGGGACTTTGAAAATAATTAATGATTATTTGTTAGTAATAGATAGTTTGTTAGTAATAGATAGTTTGTTATTAATGATTATCTGTATTTAAAATGTTTCGTCCACTGCATATCATTACGTCTATTATCCAAGAAATATAATTAAATACGTTAACCAGGACTTAACGTGGGATTCTTTAAAGGCTGAAACTGTCAATTTTTTAAAAGCAGTAGTTTATTGTAAATTACTTTATTTTATCAAACATTCTTTCACAAAAGCGTTTTTATAATAGGTGTATAAGCTAAAACTTTAATTCCACTCCTTTAAATAAAGAAAAAATTCAATTGTGTTTTAATTACAACAATATCCTATCTGAAAATAAAATATATTATATTACACATTTAAATGTATTTGTGGAAATAGCTATTTCAGATTCGCAAGTAAAAACAAATTGGGGGCTTTATAAAAAAACATTTAAGTGAAAAATATGTTTTATTAGAAATAGAACATTATTTTAAAATTAATTCTTGTTTTCACCATATATTATGTACGCTCTTATTTCTCTTGAGTGGGAGGGGGCGGTATCGAAATTGACACTTGATATCTCTTCTCTGCTACTATCCTTCCTATTTCAGGAGAAATTTTGATATTTTATTATATATTATTGTGTGCCAAAATACTGGCCGGGCCGCAAAAATGCTCGTCGTGGACCGCATGTGAGTTTGACACCCCTGATGTATAGGTTTCATGTCTTGATGCTACAGAACTGCTACCTTCTACTATTTGTCCTATTTATTATGCATTATTCTTACATTCTTTTAATGTATGATGCAACTATCTATCCATCTTTCACTTTCTATGTACGAGGGTAAGTCAAAAAGTGATGGGACTTTTGCAACTTCCTTTTCTAAGATTTGATAACAGCGCTGAATAAGGGATAGTTGGCAGCACTTCTATACTACGTGTCATTCGTCTTGTCTCATAGTCGTTAGGGTAAAGCACACCATTAAACATGGCAGCTCCATTGTCGATCTGCACTAAGGGGCACAGTGATTCCTAATACGTTGGCGGGAGGTGTGAAACCTGCTGAAATTACAGTCAAACCTCTATATTGCGAATTTTTCTATACAGCGAACGTTTTTCTGAAACCTTGAACATTTCAGGATTTTTTTCGTAAAATTACCTCTCTATAGCGAAGCGCATTTTCTATATAATAAACCTTTTCTTTTGTGATTCAATTTTTGTTCTCCCTATTTTTAAAGTATTTCTGAAAAAATTTCAAGTTATTCTCTCTTTAACAGATTTTATGGTAGTCATAAACCTGGAACTGGTTTTATTGGATCCTAACTCGCCGAACGCAATAAAGTTCTGGACGTTTCGTCCAAGAAGTGCAACCTTTAACCCCCACTGCCTAGTTGAAACATCTTCGATATCCTCTTTCACTCTCAGTGGAGCTGTTCCGAGTCTCCAAGTTCTAATTATAAAATAATGTATGATTAATACTACTTTTATTGTTTAAATTATATAAAATGATCTTAAAATTCATTAAATATAGTAAAAAATGATTTTCTTAATATTGAAAATACAGTGAATTCCTCGGCATTCCTTTTTCTTGTTTTCCTTGCAGTTTTTCTTTCTTTCTTTTCCTTTTTTGATGGGTAGGATATATAAAATAAACATATATTAATTTTAAAGAAAAGGTGCGAATAATTACTTTTTTTAATCTATAGTGTTTATGAATTTAAAATTTGTTTTATGTGGTTTATAAAGTTTTTTTAAAGATGAACCTCTATATAACGAATTTTCTATGCAACAAACTTTTTTCATGGATTTAGTGACTTCGTTATATAGACTGTATTCGTCTAATGGAAGCGCAGTATGGTGAGAGCTGTTTAATGCCTAACAAGATCTGCGAATGGATAGAGCGCTTCAAGCAGGAAAGAACTTCTGTATGTGATCACTAAAGATCGGGCAGTCCATCACCGTCAACCACTGGGGACAATGTGAAAGTCGTTAAGGATATATGGAATATGGTTCGTATACTAATGGAAGGGATGGCTAGTATCGAGCCTAGGTATAAAACCTTGTACAAACGAAAAGCGAATCACTACCCTCCTTTCCTCCTTGGTGCAGTTTGGCAACGGAGCTGCCATGTTAAATGGTCTCGTATACTTCAACGAATACAAGGAAAGACAATTGATACGTAGTATAGAAATGTTGCCGAATACCTCCAGTCAACGCTGGATTCTAGCGCTGTTGCCAAAACTTGGAAAGATCAATTGCAAAAGTCTCTTTACCTTTTGACTTTCCCTCGTACGTATGAATAAATATTACGCAATTTATGATAAAATAAAAAGTTTGTCCATTCTAATAATAAATATAAACAAAAAATTATTAAAATAACAAAATAGGAAAGTTTAATAAGATCTTTTGCAATCTGTTATGCTTCCAAAGCAACAGATATCACTATCGAAAAAATAAAAGGAAATTCAGCCTCTCTGATCGACGATATCCACCAAGAAAATAAAATAGACCTACTCAATTTTTATTTTCTACTTCGTTCTTTAGAAGCAAATAATAATCTTATCTGTCGCGACAATTTCCTCCACAATAGCCTTTTTCAAGAAGGAAGCAAAAAATGTTCCATGTTCTTTTTCCCCATTTCTTTCCCCTGAAAGTCTTGGCGATTGAAGTGAAAAGAAGAAGAGTGAAGAGCTATGAACTCTTAAGCATACGAGTAGAAGCGGCTGATAGGTACGTTTTCTTCTTTAATATTATTTATTTGACAGGGGCTGTTGAAATGATTCATCATGACTCTGAATGACCACCTTTTTTAGATACTATGAAAATAATAGTATTAAAATAGATTCCCACAAAATTGACCTAAGCTTAAAATATATGTACAGGGCGAACCAAACATTTTTCCCGGATTAAAAAAAAATCATTATAAAATAATGTATCCGACAATGTTCTGAATCAGGATTTTGAAACTGTGTATAAATGAATACGTTTTCCCATACATGGTGTCTGGGTTTTAAGTGTCCAAAAGTTATGGCTTATTATTACGAAACTGCTCATTTGTTTGTAATAAACTGTTCATCCGTAAAATGAAAACTCCTCAGAGTTTTTTGGGTCTAGTCCGATTGGCCGCATGTAAGCGCATTATTCGGCTATCAAAGACGATAAAGTTACACTGACTTTATTATTTTAGATGTGGACATCACAGCAAAAGGTGAAGTGTGTACTTTGGTTTACGGAATTTAAATCAGTCACACGCTGTATTTAGTATCACCTGAATTACATTAAACATATGAAATTGTCTGAAGAATATTAACTACAATATAAAATTGCCTAAATGCAATTTTTTGGCAAAAAATGAAGAAAAAAATGACATATATTCAAACCATTCTCTTTTTTTTTAATAATACTTCTATGTTTATAATACTTTGCTTAAGCATATATAATACTTTTCTACCAAGACTGAGGTAGGATTATTAAAAAATTCACATTATTTTCAGTTATGACCAACTAAAGTAATAGCCGATCATTTTTTTTGTTAAAATTTCTTTATTCTGATGCATTAAAATACAAATAAATCCACTTCGAAATAATATATTTCAAAAATCCTAGTTTATGCTCTGTATAAAGGTCTTAGCTATTTATAGCCAAAATATTATTATTATAGAAACATTTTCTATTGAAGGAGAATGTTTTAAAAAATTCATCCTTCTTTCTTCATTTTTTACCAAAACTTGTAAACTTGTTTTATACTTGTTTTATACGTATATTCTTATTCAGGTGACACTAAATGTAAAAAAAAAAGATTCATCTATGCGGTTTTTCCAAACCACGTTCCGAATGTTGCCGGATACTTTAATATGGTAAAGTAACTTTTGTATCATTGGATAGGTTAGTTTTAGAAGTTTTATTGTTCAGTAGATGGTATGAACGCTCTTTCAAGAGTGATTATGAGGAACATTTGTGTAAGAAAGACATATATATATATATTACCAAAAAAAATGACGTTGATTCAAGAGAAAACCCAACATGAGCTTTGGTTTTTCGAAATGAAATCGCCCATCACACATACACACAATGTTCAGCATAATGTCTTTATGAAAACAAATCTCCTTGTGAAAGACTAATAAAGCGATAAAATAAGATGCTTAAGGTTTGCGACTGACTACCCAAAATCCGCCGTTCTGGTGAAAATTTTCGAAAATTCTTTTATGCTTTTATTTATAGCCCATACATTTAAGATTCCAAAAACACTCTATTTTTTCTTTCTACGATATTTAGAAGCAAAGTTATAGCTTAATTAGTGAACCGGAAATGGAGTTTACAAAACCGGAAGTAGATCCCTACACAAAATATTTTTAAGATATTGAATCCATAATTTCAGAACATGTTTTATATAGTTCTATCTGTGTTTTGAATTAAAATCTAATCTTTGTGTATATATTTTTGTGCTTTATTGCTTTTTTTTTGAAAAAAAAAATCAATTTTTTAAAAAAAATCGTGGTTTTACATAAAATTTGGCATATTTAAAAAACTTTCAAAGGTATTACAAATCTTTTAATTCTTAACACATATAAAGATGTTATTCACGTACTGTATAAATATTATTTCAATACAGTACCGAAAGCTCACTGGGTGTTACAGCAAGAACTTAGTGTTTTTTTTTCCGTCCGTGTAGGTTAAGGCTGTTTTTTTGTTGTGTCGTAGATTCATCAGTAAAGTGCAGTAAAGTTATGACTTTTTTAGCATTTATTTTTGCTTAATTTTATTTATTTTGCTTTTTTGTTCTTTTACTTTAACGTTTTCAAAAAATTTAGAAATGTGAATTTCAACTTGATTTTTTTGCACACAAAATGAAATATCTATTCTTCATTCTATAACAAACATTTTAGCTTCATTCTTTATAAATGAGATTTAGCAAAAATGGGAGGTTTTCAAGGTACTATAATTTTTTCCACTTAAAATATATGAACAAAAGAAGCTCAGACTTCAGATGATTTGAAATTATCACAGAACCTAAAATTTGAAAGCAGTACTGCACTAACAGAGGATTCTTCAGATGAGGGTCCAGGTAATTAATCTGCTTAAAGTTTGGTCAGATTGTGAAGAAGACCATCAAGAAACTGAACAAGATTTAGGGTACAGAAGTTCACGTTCAGAAAATACAATATTTCCTATAACAGGAAGCAGTGCTTCAAAAAACATTCAATCAAAACCCCCCACAAAATGCACCACGTACAATGAATTTTTGTGTATTAATGAAAAGAAACACTGCTTCTTTGAATATCATCAAATTAAGTTTATGTGTAAAGTCTATTTTAATGCGTAAAAAAAGGATAATTTTCAAATATAAATATTCTTTTTGTGCTTTAAAATATTAGTGTTCTCTGGTTATTTAACATTTTTAAGAATTAAAGGCTCTATTAAAAAGTCATAAAGTTTTTTTGTATTATGGGAATATTTAAGGCCTCCATGTATTGACTTTACTTTAAAGTACCAATTTAATTAGTTAGCTCGTAGAGATTCAATTTCCTTACGTTGTTGCTAATGACATTTCAGCTAAAGAATTAAATTATTTGTGTGCAATATGTTTTACATTTTCAAAACACTCAAAACAAACTATTAATTATTTTTCATTTGTTTTCTCTCTTTTATATAAAATTCAAATCAACTATATTTTTCAGTTTGTGAAATATAAATCTTCTGGAAAAAACGATTTTAAATTTCATTCCTGAACTAAAATATTTTCGTTTATAAGTAATGAGCAGCATTACTACAAATTGTATGAATTTAAATTCTAAATATGCGTGCATCTTATGCACACACACAGAATGTTATAAAATATAGTAACAATTCAAAATAAAATAAAGCAACATCGGTTTTTTGTCTGAACACTTTTTTTCAGCTCTGTGGAAGAAATTCTCATGTAAAATCCACATATATTTCTACACTAACAACACAAAGAGGAACTTTAAAGTATTTTAGACTGAAAAACATATTCAAAGCACTTGTTGCTGTGAAAACGTTTTTATTTGAATGGGATGGTAAATATGTTATGATATTTCTTTCTCTTCTTTAGATGAAACGCAATTTGGTGAAACAAACTTATTTAATGCACACTTTTAGTAGAGGAGAAAGAAATTCCAACGAAACTGAGCCAACAGGACCTTTTTCTGAGTTAGATTCTTGAGTTTGGCTGTTTTCCAATATGTTGACAATAATTTGAAAAGTGGAGAATAAATAAAAAGATGGATAAAAAAATTCTGAGCCAGCTCTCTGAATAGCTGGAAAGTATTTTCATTCAATGTATAATTTATTTTAAAAAAATCATTTAAGCTGTAGCAGTTTAAAAATATATCTATAATTTTGGAAGATATTTCGACGACATGAAATTGTCTGTGACCTGTTGTGTATGAAAACTCTAAAAATAAAATAATCATAATCTGAAATTTTTCCATATACTTTTGATAAATTAGAGCCTTTATGTATTTTAAATTATAGATTAGCTTCTTATATATAAAAGGTAAACAGGTTTTGGAAGCTACAGATTTACAAGATATTTGCAAAGGCTACACCACAAAAAATAATTATTTGATAAAGGAATACCTCAATCTGATTCGATAAAAATGACTTCCTAAAAGATTTAAATCACTTGAAAATAATTTAAACAACACCATTCAAAGTATTAAAACTCAAGAAATATGCTCTAATCTCAAATGTTAATTTTCCTCAATATACTACAAACGTCGAAGAAAAATGTGATGGTATTAAAAAAATATTATTAGTAAAATAAAAAATATATATTATACTTCTGAGCATTAAAAGTGATTAAGGTGACTACGTTCGAAATCGTAATTTAAAAAAAGCATTTAAATGAATATTTTTTTAATATTTAGTGTCACTTGAATAATGTATACATATAAGATTGTTTTAAGAATATTAGTACAAGAAAAAATATTTAAATGAAATTTTTTTGGGAAAAAAAAATTAAGAAAGAATATTATATTTTCTAAGCATTATTTTTAGATGAAAAATTCTTCCCAAATAATAATATTTTAGCAATATTTGCCTAACGTTTGGCAATATTGCCTCCATACGAAGCCTGAACAAGATATTTTGAAAAAATTATATATTTAAAAATATTAAAAGTTTTTAAAAAATTTAAAAAATAAATTTTTATTATTTAATAATATAATTTATTATTCTATTTATATAAAAATAGCTACAGTGTAATAAGGATATATTTAACTTTATAAATCAAATTATTGAAAGTAATTAAAGCTTCCATTTTAGAAAATATCATGTGTAATGTAAGAATTAATTAGTATTTCTTACAGAAACTTTTCTTATTTTCATACGCATATAATTTTTTAAATTATGAATATATTTTAAACATTTTAATTTTTTAAAATCTTACTCCTTTATAAATAATGTGAAACAATCGAATCATTTAATTTTAACCTCAAAGAATTATATATAATCGAAAATTGTTTACATTTTCAGCCCTAGAGACAAAATTAACACCTCTAAGACCCTTTATGGAGCAAGTGGTTATGAATCCTGTTTCTCCTGAAGACCCACTTATTGATGGCTGATGTGTGGAGTTTTAAAACTCTCAGTTGGTGTACTGTAATAATTTTTAACTTTAATTATATTTTTAACTTTAACTACATTTTATTGTTTCTTGGATTCAATCATCACTTGACAGTGGTCAAAATTACGATTTGCCTTACCATAATTGTGTTGCTTTAAAATGCGACGCATTTACTCTAAGAATGGTGAAATGTGTAAAATTGACCCCCTCGGGTGCCATTCTCCTTGATTAGGTGGTGTAGGAATGAATCAATAACTAGGAGCTGTCATGATCTTAATTTTACTTTATTAAGATATTAAAACTTAAACATCTAACAGATTAGTTAATAATAATACATGTGAGAGAATCTACGATGACAAAACACACAATATAGATAATACCGAAATAACTGAACTCGGACCACTATCAATAATTAACTCGCATAAAATCAATTCCAATACTATAGCTGATCCTAATATTAAATAGTCAATTCTACCTTAATTTCGATCTACCGATCCAATTTGAATAGAAGTTGCGTCTTTTCTGGAGTGCAATGGTATGCACCTTGACCTAATGGCTCTATGTCAGGAATAACTCCTGTGTTGGCTGTCACTTCACAATTGAATTACGGACTATCTTAACATTCCCCAAATTGCCACCCCGCTTACTTTAACTTCTGATATTTAAAAGCTTTCTAATTTGCATCTTTCTTTCACGCTTCACTTCTTGGGTTTTGGTTAGTAAAGATTTGCCATTAATTCTGGCCCCAAAGAACCCAAAGGAAATGTTAATGAAAAGACGCGAGAGCCCGTCACAGATGTTTTTTACAAAATGCCACGAATCTTCGAAAAATAAAGAAACGTTTCTTTACTTGTTGGTGTATTATGTAATCAGCAATATAGAAAAAAATAAGTCAATTTCTAATTAGGTCAACAAAGAAAAATTTTATTTTAGTTATTTTTTATTAAATAATTACACTTAATACAAGTATGTGCATACATATGACAGAATCACAATATTAAGTGAAAAAATAGAAAACGATTTTCCTTGCAATTTTCCATTTTCCTTTCTATATAGTGTGTTGGATTATTATTTTTGTTTGTTACTATTTATTAATTAATTAAATTTAATTATTCTAATAAAATAGTTTAGTAGGAAAGAAATCACATTTCCGGAAAGAAGGCTATCCCAGGTGTGATTCGAACCGACGCCCATTGGATTCGAAGTCCAAAGCGTTATCCATTTCACTACAGGGACACAACGAACGATTTTCCTTTCTATATATGCTGTTGGACTATTATTTTTGTTACTATTTATTCATTTTTTAATTTAATTAATGAATTAATATTTGAAAAAGTATTAACCTCAAGAGTCATCCACTACAAGTTTAAGAAATTGTATTTGAACTTGAATGGATGAATAGAAAGTATTTTGTTGACAATTCAAAATTTTAACAATATATATGAGTGTATGTGATTATAAATGAAGGGGGCGTCGCATGCATGCGCCCTGGCACGTGACTAGCCCGCCTTGCCAGGAGGTGAGCAGCGATACCAGAGAGAGGTGCCAGCAGAGAACTGTGAGCAACTTCCCCCTGACGCCTTCGCTCCCTCGCCGTTTTGCCTACCTAAGAGTGTGGGAGGAAACAAAGCAGGACCAGAAACTTCCATTATAACTATTATTTATTTTTATTCAAGCACACTAATCAACAACAGATTAAACCACAAGTCCTAGGAGATGTTATATGGAGAAAGCAATAAACCCTAAGTGAACAAGCGCAAGTAACCAATTTAATTTAACCTAATCTATCGTTGACTACAAATTCCCAATCCACTTATTTAATACAGAGGCAAACCAAACTCCACTCTTAACTTTTAATCTGCGAAAATCAACTTGATTATATCTCACTTTCGTGGAGACTGTAACAGTTTTTCAGCTCCTTTTTCCTTACAATCACAAAACTCTGACTTTACATAGTCTAACTTTTCTACATGTCAGGGTTTCTTCTTGAAAGGGATAGCTGGGAAGTAAACGTGAATGCTAGCCCAAAGATTCCCCAAGAGGATTTGTGAGAAGATCCCGTAAAGATCTGTCATAGAACAAACGGACGGAGTACGTACACGACACGAAAAAAGACTTCAGAACTATATCCATTAGACAACGACGCGCGGATATATGTTTTAATAAAAAATTGGTTTTTCCCCCATTTTCTTTGTTATTGTTAAAAATAAACTATTTTATTTGTTAGTTCTTAGTAATTACTAGCTAACGAAGCCACATCAACATAACATATATATAAATAAATATATATAGAGCGAGAATGAGCGAATTTTAGAATTTGATTAAAATAAGTTACACATGTTTCAAACTGTTACATTTTGAAAGATGGTGTATAATTCCTCAATTAAGATAATTTTTTTCCAATGCGACTGCATTCTAGTAACTTAGCTTTCGCAGACACGTTAAGTCCCCAAATGTGAGAGCCATTTCATGGTGGCACCACCTAATGGCAGCCTCGCCACCAAACTTAAAAGCTTAAATTACTTTTCTAATTCAAGGTCTCGTCGGATAATAAATATTGTCGTGATTTAATTTTGCCGAGAGTACCAGAGCCAAATTGATACTCAAGGGATCTTTAACATGCCACATAATCATATGACATACGGGCCTACGATTTTCGCATCAAGAAAATCTATCAACTGCAGCCGGGATCGAGTGAGTGAATAGTAAGTTTTTCTTTAAATTTCAATATTTTAAAAATATCTTGAAATACGAAAGATATATAATACTAAAATTAGGTAGAGATTAAGGAGTCTGGTATATTTTATAATTTTTTAAAAATTTATATATCATGTGAGTGAGTGAATATTAAAGTCACACTGTTCAGCTACTTGAGGTCTTTTGGCAACGGACCTCGTAATTTTGTACCATGGTCAAGTGACGAGGGCGCTCTCCCCGCTCACCCGCTCTCCCGACTACAACACCACACAAACGGAAGGACGTTTGAGCTCTCGACAGACTTAACGTGCATCGCTCCCCTACACGGTGGGTCTTCAGCAGGGGTCGAACTCGCAACCATAGGCTTACGAAACGGGCACGTTACTTTTAAGTCAACGGAGCTGACTCAATTAAAATAATACGTTTTATTTTTGCTATTATTATTATTATTTATTATTTCTTTACGATCTAGAAGACGATTCGCAATCCCCCTGCAACGATACATTGTTTATAGCAGATAAAGTATAAGTCTTACATTACAGTTTCTTTAAAAACTGAAGTATGTCATTCCTAAATTAGAAAGTTTTCCTTTAATATTTTTTCGTGTATTTTTATGATTTTTACTTCTTTTTCTTGGCTTTGATAAAAGATGAAGCATTTTTGTCCCAAAATGTTTCTTGAAGAAGAAATCTGTATTTTGTGGCTACTACAAGCTTATATTTTCTGTTTTATTTTTTTACATCTTCATTCGGTGTTTGCCCCAAATATTTGCTCAAATGATTAAACAGGCACAGAAAAAAAAAAAAAAAAACTTTCTTCCTGATTCTTTCGCATATTGCCATCTTTGCTTATTTTTCGCATCGATAATTTTCAAATTTCTTAGAAAGAATTTTGAGAGAACTCTTTTCTTTTTTAGGAAATTAACAGAGAAGGCTTAAGAAAATTTTTTAAAAAAAATACGCACTTTTATATCCTCTTTTTGATTTAAAACAAACAATTCGGAGTAATTGAAGTATGAAAGAGCAGATTGTGTATTCAACGTCTGGAATCATTTTTCTAATCAAAAACATTCAGGGCCAATATTTATGAAAAACATACCGTATACTTATAAATGTAGTTCTACACGTTAATGTTATCTAGAAGGATCTTAATCCATAATGATCTTGCGTCCTACATGACTTCGTGTGATAATTAATTTCTCGGTTAGCCACTTATCGTGATATAACCATAGTCTGATCGCTCTCAAACTAAAGGTTCAGCGTTTTTACATTAATGAAGATGCAATCTAACATTATTCGAGTATGTGGATCAATCAGATATGCTTTTACTGAAAGTTATATAGTTTTAATAGCTTCCGGCAAATGTATTTGCCTGATGGAATGGCTATTAAAATCTCATGACCTAAATCCTATCGAGCAGATTTAAAAGGCCTGATGAAGAGCCATTGCTGGACCAATATCCTCCAAACACGTATCAGACGTTGAAATCTGTCGCTCTAGAAGATTGGGGACTGTTGCCACAAGAAGAAATTAAAACAACCTAACTTCTAGCATGTGAGCCCATTGCGAAGCCTGTATAATAACAACGAGTGGCTGCATTTCTTATTAGACATTCAGTTTCTTTAATTATTACACAGCGTGTTTTGTCAATTTTTTTTTATTTTATTTGCATATTATAAGAAGTAACACTCACTAAGGTTTTATCTGTTAGCATAATTATTATCAGAGTATGAGGAAGTTATGTACAAAAGCTTATCCTAAGTAACACATTATGCACAATGTTATTGAATTTTTTATGCTTATAAACTTAAGGTATACGAATACGTTCGGAACCGTGATTTTAAAAAAAGCGCATAAATGGATAATTTTCATGATATTTAGTGTCACTCAGATTAGAATACATTCATAAAATTATTTTAAGGATATTTTGAAAAAAAATATTTAGATACAATATTTTGGCAAAAAATTAACTTAGAATAATCTTTTTTTCAAAATGTTCTCCTTTTGTGAAAAATGCTTCTACTATAAGAATGTTTTGCCTGTATATAGTTCAGATCTTTCTACAGAGGCTCAACTAGAATTTTGGAAAAATTCACATTATTTTCAGAGTTATTACCAATTGAAATAATTATTGGCGTTTTTTTCATAAAATTACTCCCCTCTATTGTCGTAAAATATGGATAAACCCCCTTCTAAGTTATATATTTCAAAAATTCTAGTTTAACCCCTGTAGAGAGATCCGAGCTATATACAGGCAAAAGAATTATTATAATAGAAGCATTTTCCACAAAAGGAGAACATTTTGAAAAAAGATTATTCTAAGTTAATTTTTTGCCAAAATAATGCATTTAAATATTTTTTTTGTGTGAAAATGTCCTTAAAACAATTTTATACATTTATTCTAATCTAAGTGACACTAAATATCATGAAAATTATCTATTTATGCGCTTTTGCAAAATCACGGTTCCGAACGTAGTCGGATACCTTAATTTTGGGCACCAGGGTATATTTATATCTATGACAAGATCTATGTCATTGTTAATTATTTCTTTTAAGATGATAATTATTTAGATCAGGGGTACTCAACCTTTTTTTCTACTGGTCCGCATACATATATCAGCTGTTTCTGGCAGGCCACAACTTGAGAATAAATGGGGAAGGGGGTAGGGAAAAATGCTTTAAGACCAAGATAACTTTGGAAATTTAAAATGCGGAAAAATGATCAAAATATTAAAACTACTTTTTTAAATTATTATCTTTTATTTATATATATATATATATATATATATATATATATATATATATTTGTCACTGACACTAAATATTAAAAGTATTTAAGAAACACTTCTTCACAATTTCTGCATCAGTAAACGGTTTCATACGATTACCAATAATGTAGCAAACTTCATATGATGTCTTTGTTACCTCTGAGATATTACCACTGACAAAACACTTTGTTCTTGTTGCAAAGATTATTCAAGAAAACCTATTTATCACCTCTTGAAAAATATCTTGGATTAAAAATGTCATTGAATGATTCCTGTTTATTGGTATTTTTTAAATACAGCCCTTTCGTGACAAATCAAACAATTACTAATCCATGTTTGTTTTCCACTACAAAATAGTCATCCTCCTAATCGTCTTGAAACGATATATTTCCTTCGAATATATTTCGCTTGCAAGATATGAAAGATAGTCAAAAATTAGTTCCACTCATAAAACTGTCACTACTACACTGTTGTCTGTTATCACTAAACGTAACCGTTCCAAAAAGAAAAAGAATATCAATTCGTATCTGGACGACACCGACAGTAAAAAGCAAAATTGATAAATCTAATTTCTGGACAAGGAATTTTCCACCAAATTTTTAATACAATGTTCTTAAATAAGTGAATTTCTCAGAGAAATTGGCCATGACCGGGCCACTTAAAAAGGCTCGGTGGACCACAGGTTGAGTATCGCTCATTTAGATGGTTGGTTTAATATGGATGTTAATGCTGAGGCAGACCTTTTTTTATGGTAAATACAGTTTATTGTACATGTAAACACACACACAAATATAAATATAGACATAAAAAGTACAAATAAGCATACGCTCGTATTACATTACGAAAACAAGAAGGAGAGGCGGATTTTCCAGAATCTCGTGTTTTTTTATGAAGTGACAAACGGTCGTTAGAACTCATATGACTTCCGCTAACGCGCGGAACCTACGATTGGTGGAAAGATGTCGTACGAATGATTCTGATGCAATCTTACTTCTAAAAACAAAGCTTTTAGTTTTTAAGAGATTCAGTTACGGTTATCCCGCCAGCAGGGCTGGCAATAACTAATTATTTACGTGATTGTCCTGAAGGGTAAATAAAAGCCATTTAAAATTAAGAAAGTTGTTTAGATGAAATTAAAGAAAATTTTATATATATACGTATAAAAAATAGTTTTATCACAATTATAATAGTTTAATTTGATGTACAATATTTTTCGATTTGTGTAAATAATTTTCAACTGTTCCGACTTTGATAAGAAATTACATTCTGACTTTTTAAATCATGCTTTAAATCCGGAGTGGGCATTAAGTCTATTGGGGTTGACCAGTGGATCACCAAGGCATTTTTGGGTGACCGCCTTTTTGTCTTAAGACCTAATAATCATTTCATAATACGAGGGGTTCTAGAAATATTTTAAAAATACGGAGAAAAAAAATTGAATCACAAGAGAAAAAAATTCGTTAAATAGAAAATGTACGATACTTGGAGGTTTTTTTACGAAGAAAATCGCAACATTTTCTTAGTTCCAGAAAAAATTCGCAAGTAGAGAAAAAGTAGAGAAATTCACAATAAAGATGTTCGTAAAATGGAGGTCCGACTGTATTGTAGACTTTTTGTTAGTTCACTACACCTACGTCACTGGGTCCATCCAGTGGCGTAACGTACACCCCTGCAACTTCCACATTGCGGGGGCCCAAAACTTATTGACGCAAAGTACATATTAGGGTTTAAGACCCTAAACCTGACTATGCAGGGAGAGTTATTATTCTCCATTACGGCCCTGGGGGGATCGCAACACCTTGAAAAAATCAGGAGTATCCCATACCCTGGAAAAGTCTACCCATCCCTGCTTTAAATGTATGAGTTGAAGATTATTCTCTCTTTCTTTCGTTCTCTCTGCATAAGTTAACTCGAAGAACATTATTGAACCTTTTCATTTATGATTAAATTGGAGTAGAAAGTTATGTTTCCATTATTAAAATAATTTTTAGGGAATTTTTTTAAACGTGTTTTTTTAAAGTTTTGCATTAAGATATGCAATTTTTTTATTTTATGAAAAATGTTATAAATTTATAATGAATCAAGACCAGAAGAAGCAAAAAGTATACATGTTCGACTTTTCTAATTTCTTTCGGACATTTTGCAATCTCTTATCCCTTCAAAACAATGGATACCACTGGCAAAAAAGAAATAAATTTCTTCTTTCTGATCCATGGTATTCACCAAGAAAGTAAAATAGACCCATGAAACTTTTATTTTCTCCTTTGCCCTGGAAGCAAATAATAATTTTATCTTTCGTGACAATTTCTTGCACTCTAATCCTTTCCAGAAAGAAGCAAGAAACTTTCCCTGTCCTTTCTTTCTTCCTATAAGCCTGGCCTTTGATGTGGAAAAGAGCGAGGAGTAGTGAATCCTTAAGCATACGAGTTGAAGTGGCTTATATTTACGTTAGATGTTTTTTTTCCATCTTGACAAGATTCTATTGAAAATATTCATCACAATATTCAATGAGTACCTTGGAAAATATTTCAACAGATGGAATATAAGAAAAAAAGTTTCTTAAGTTTTAATTAAAATTCAACTATCTATTTGTGTGGTTAAATTCACCCATAAAAGGAGTAATATATATAAAAAAATTAAACTCAATTCCTACTTAGGTCAATAAAGAAAAATTTTATTTTAGTTTCTTTGTGACGGGGCTTTCATCGCGATTGCTATTAAGGCTACAGTGGACAGTAAAAAAATTTTTTTTCAATTTTTTACAAACATGCCCCAAATTTTTACTGTGTGTTTGTAACTTAGAACTAAAACCATATAAAAAATTTGGTGAGAAAAAAATGAGTAGTTTTTAAGAAATTTAAAATTTAAAAAAAAAATTTAACGAAAATTTCAAAATTTCAAAACGTTCCATGCGTTTTGATTTTTTTTTAAATTTCATATTTTCAACTTATTTAACTTCTTTAAGTAATTATTTACAAATTTATGCATGCAATGTAATGTTTTATATGAAAATTTATAAAATATGGGTAAACGCAAATTTTTATATGAAAATTTCAAGAATTTTAATGATTTCCTACATAAAAAACTTTAATTTCTTCTTTCACCCTATCACTATTACTACAATGCATCCAAGAATTTATGACTATACATTAGATGAACACTTTTGGAAAGTTTTGTTATAATTCGACAAAAATTGTAATGCATGGAACATTTTGAATTTTGGTTTCGAGGCAAATTTTTGATTCTGAGAAAAACAGCTTTTTTTATTTTAAGGGAAATTAACTTAGTTTTTTTTAAAAAAAATTAGGGATATAAATATAAATTTGAAATTGAAAAACAATAATATCATACAAATATAAGATAGATGCAGAATGTATATATAAGGTTCTGCAATATTTATTGTAACAGTCACAATGAAACGTGGTATATACAGTGATAAAAATTGAAGTAAGCTGGAACTTTCTTATGATATCTGAAGTAAATTAGCAGAATGTATTTCATTATTGTTTCATCTCAACCACATAGTATATTATACATTTCATTAATCACAATGAGTAAAAATAAAGTATTTCAATACGATTAAATTACAAAAATTCAACATTTTCGAGGAAAGTTGTTTTTTTAGAAAAACAGCTATTTTTAATCTAAAGGAAAATAACTTAGTTTTTTTTTAAAGCAATTAAAGACATAAATATAAATTTGAAATTGAAAAACACCAATATCATACAAATATAAGATAGATGCAGAATATATAT
>BMAV01004696.1:81361-116057 GCA_019973955.1 Trichonephila inaurata madagascariensis | reverse complement strand
AAACACTGTCCTTTTATTATATTCCAAAGCCTGCGGAATATTAGAAGTACACAGAAAAGATCGTACTTTTGACAGACGTGTAGAAGAAAAGAACATTTTAGCTGAGTGAGACGTTTATATGCACAGGCGGAACTTAAGAGATTTAAATCCTATTATAGATTTAGCATCAAAGCATCATATTATTGAATTCAATAAATTGTTATTGTATGGAGGGGGGCGCGAAGAAATTTTTGTTTGAATATTGGGTTGCCAGTATTGAAAGTTTGAGAACCACTGATTTAAAATTTTCTCACACTTGGCGTATCGCGTTATTAATACACATATTGCTTAGATTGAGAGCATCTCTTCTCTTTGAAATTACTTGAATTGTGTTGCTAATTGTGTGATGAATAAACTGTTTTTGGATATGGCTAGTCTTCCTTCGCTTCCTCCCACATCTCTAAGCGGGAATGAGAGAACATCTCATTCCTCGCAAGGTAGAAGTCCGTTAGAGCAATATTGTTTTCGTTCATTGACTGGAGGGATGTCCATTTCGACTTACATCTTCCACAGTCTATCTTCCTTCCCTATGTCTATCTTCCTTCCCTTCCTCCCACATTTCTAGGCGGGAATGAGAGAACATCTCATTCCTCACAGGGTAAAAGTCTGTTAGAGCAATATTATTTTCATTCATTGATGTGGAGGGATGTTCATTTCGGCTTACATCTTCCTCAGTCTATCTTCCTTTCCTGAACATGCAACACCGGTGACCAAATACTTGACGGGACATAACCGTTTCCCTATACATGATCTATAGGCGTTCATGAATGATGGATACACGCTTATGAATACCGAATAACAGCAGGCACTTCTATTGGTTAATGTGCCTGTACACGTCTGTCTGCTTTTTTGGTCTGTACTTCAAAAACTTCGGGAGACGATGGTCTACAACTTCCTCTCTCTTTCTCGCTGCTATGCGCATGAGTCATTCTCCATACAATGACGCTCCTTCTGTGGTTGAAACAACAATGAATGTGAAGTTTTATGGTGTACCATCTTCCATTTAAAATAAATGCCAAAACTTACTTCTGAAGCGTTCCTCGTATTATATAGTGTTAAGAAACAGAGACTATACAAAATTGTCGATTGACAAGTCTTAACAAATTATCATTTAAGAAATACTTTACACAGCTACTATCCGAAAAGCAATATCATGATCAAAGTATCCAAGTGAGTGAATTTTTTTTAGTGCACGGACTGTGATGGGACATGTAAATGATTAGCATTGCAAATCAAGGGCGTTTTAAGCGCTATCAAAGCTTGCTATAAAAATGAATTTTTGGACTTGTATTCTCATCGGTTGTTTTGTGAAAGTAGTTGAAGTATGCCTGATAATAAATATGAAAGTCACATTTTAATACTTTTCTGAAATCAACCGTGGAAGAATTGTTGCTTATAGAGAAGACGAATTATTCTTTCTAGAAATGACCACATCGATGTAACCAAACAACATTGATGCATATTCTATGATAGGTGCAGGTAAGAACTACCCACGGACAGCATCGATATCCATGCAACATTACACCATTACACATGATGACACGTATATTGTGAACATGTGTGTAAGGGATTGTTCTGCCACATCAAGAAACATATCACAACTGATACAGTCATGTCAATATCATAAAGATTCCAGTCCGCATATACCAATCTATTTCGTTTTTAGCACAATAGAATGTTCTTAAGCCAATGCTTTTCAAACTTTTAAAATTGGTGACTCAGTTTTCAGTCAGAATTTTCATCACACTCCCCCCCTTCACATGCAATGCCAATGTATTGAATGCTATAATAATGTACTTTGGCTCTAAAGCTACAAAACGATTTTCAATTTTCATTATGAACTGTTACAATTATCAATATAAGTATTAAATTTTGCATATGTTACTTTAAAGTAATAAATGTTTTAAGTTATAAGATAAGTATTACATGTTACATTTCATAGTTCAGAATTTATTTTGTTTTTCTTCCTTTCGGTAAATTAATAATTATTTTTAAATAATTCCTTATTTTCGACTTTTCTATATGCTCCCTACCCCCACGTAAGATTATCACGCCCCTCTAGGGAGTGCTCCACAGTTTGAGAAACGCTGCCTTAAGCGATCTATTGCTGCCCTTACCACAGACATTTGCGTCTATAATGATGCATTACGGGATGATCAGTAGGACTTAAACGACACAACTTTGTTTTTATGAACGTATCTCATTTCTGCCTGCAGCACTTTAATTTATAGATTACAGTCTATTAATATCTTAGAGATATGTTGTTTAACAGTTGTGCTTCATACATAGCTATACTGGTCTTTCACATGGTGTTATGGTTTGGATAGTATAGCATTCTACTTTCACCCTTATAGTGCGTACAATGACATGTTAATACCGTATCACTCAAATTTGGAGTCAGTTGCTCTATTTCGAGTACAGAACATGCCTGGGGACACATTAAAACAATGAAGTGTGGGATCACAAATGGCACATAATTTTCATGATTTTTTTAAAACCCCAATATAAATAACACTTTTTTTAAAGGCAGTAGTTTAGCAAATTGCAAATTTTATTGGTAAATCGTAAAAAAAAAGTTATTTTCAACCACCATGAAAAATGATTAGAATACTTACATACTCTTATAATCATTTAGAATTTAGTAAACCATAACTTTAATGATGAATATTGTCTTGCATTAAGGTATCCGACTACGTTCGGAACCGGGATTTTCCAAAAGCACATAAATGCATAATTTTCATGATATTTAGTGTCACTTAGATTAGAATATATGTATAAAATAGTTTTAAGGACATTTTGACAAAAACAAATTACTTAAATACAATATTTTGGCAAAAAATTAACTTAGAATAATCTTTTTTTCAAAATGTTCTCCTTTTGTGAAAAATGCTTCTATTATAATAATATTTTGCCTATATATAGCTCAGACCTCTCTACAGAGGTTCAACTAGAATTTTTGAAATGTATAACTTAGAAGTGGGTTTATCTATATTTTACGACAACAGAGGGGAGCAATTTTAAGAAAAAAACGCCAATAATTATTTCAAATGGTGGTAACTCTGAAAATAATGTAAATATTTCAAAAATTCTAGTTGATCTATAACAAAGAGAAGAACAACTACTGCCACGGAAGCAAAATATTATTGCATTTTCTAAAACATTTGAAAAACCAATAAAGATTATTTTCCAAATATTGTATTTAAGCAGGCCACGACAAAATATCGCACCTTTATAATTTTATGCATGTATTCTAATGAGATGACACTAAATATCATGAAAAGAATATCCGACCCTTTAAATCATGGTTCCGTACGTATTCGAACAACAAAACTTACCACAATTTCATAGCTCCAAATACAACTCTAAAATCCATGTTCACCCTCTTACTTTTTTTTGCATCTTCAAAGACCTTAAACCTTAAAAGATACCTGCACGAAGAGATGTATTTTCTTTCAACAGAAGTTAATAACATTTCTTCCACACTCTCTACTTTTAAAAAGTTCTTTCTGAAACTTTTAGACAGAAGAAAAATTAAATTTTCACGCGTATAAGTATAAAAAAAAGCAATAGAAAATGAAATATAGACATTTTTTCTTTATTCTTCATCTTGTGAGTGTATATGTGTGAGAAAAAAATCGAAAACAAGAATAAAAAAGCAGAAACGTTTGATAACTTGTCGAAGAAGGTGTCGATTGAAAGTGGGTTTTCAGATTACGTGAGAACCATCATTAGGTCTCGAGACAGTTTGCGTTTCAGAGTTCCAGAATGCAGTTCCAAAATGTCGCTTGATGTTTCTTTCCGTGATCTATTATTGTTGAGATAAATAGAGTCTGTCGAATAAGTCTATAAGCAGAAGGGTTTCTGCGAAAATCTTTGAAATGCAATTAGGAGTTTCATGTGAGTGAGACTGTATCATTAGATTTGATAGACGTTTATTCTCAACGAATTGTTTAAATTAAATACCTCGCAGTGATAGAAAAGAGCAAGTGAATCATTGTAAAATAGATTGTTTTGCAATTTTACGATTTGATGAAAAATAATGCGTAGATTTCTTGACAATTTTAGGATATATGAATTTTTCACTAGGATCGTTACGTTGCAAACTTTGACAACCCGCATAGTAAATGTTGATGCCAAAACTAAGGTTCAGAATCAAAAAGATTCCATGAAGTCAACGAAATTTTATCTTTTAAACTCTGAATGTATTTTTGTTCAAATAAGATTTTACAGGAACTCATGTTTATCATGTATAGTGATTTGAGGAAAATAATCCATAAAATAATGTAACTTTTAAAGTTAAATAACAATATATTATCATGTGTGACTGCTGTGTTTATATAAAAAAACATATAAATATTTCTTTTTTATTCTGAGAGAATATATTATGGTTGATTCTCCGATAAAAGTAAAGTACATAACTTTAAAATGAACTAAAAAGTATATTCAAAAAACATTCTAATTACATTTGTATGTTTATCGAAATTTCATTAAAATTTTTTACTATAGACAATATAATTTTTTCTATAGAACTAGATGATATTTAATTAAGGGCATGGATTAAAAATAAAAAAAAATATTTAGTAAATTTCATAATTGTAAAGAAATGTAGCACAGTGGTCATGGTCAAGAACGTGGCTATAACGTGGCCAGCATTGTCCAGTCGTGAGTTTGGCACCTGGTACAACGGAATTCTCATCGCATAGAGGGGCTGCATGTTAAATCTGTTAAATCTCAGAGGCCTCTTGCTGATGTGGTGTGAATTTGTGGAGAAGGTACTAAGCTCAGACTTCGTCCTTGTCACATGACCATGGTTAAAAGTGACGAGGTCTGTCGCAAATAGTTCACGTGTTATCTCAATGTACAACGTAAATAAAAGTGAAAAATAAAATTGTTAAGAAACTCTACTGATACATAATATGCCTATATGTATAAAGGAGAAAAGGCCCAGTGGCCGAGTGGTAGCGTATTGCGCTTCCAAAGCAAAGGTCCGGGGTTCTATCCTCGGGTTGGCCAAGTTCGACTCAGATTTTCATCCCTTCAGTGGATTGATACATGAGTACCAAGCTTTCTTGGGGACTTAAACACTGAGGGGTCTCGCTTCAGACTGACCACCTGATCGGGACATCAGCTCAAACACCTCAGCGTCCAATGGTCACGTATACTGGGATGGGCACAGTAGGTTCTGGCCATAATGGGCTGTTGCGCCACTGAATTTGAGTTTTATATATAAAGGAGAAAAGCTCGGTGGTAGCACAGGTTCGAGTTCTTTCCTTGGGCTGACCAAGGTCAACTAATCTTTCATCCCTTCAATGGGTTGATAAATGAGTACCAAGCTTGCTTGGGGATTTAAACACTGGGGTCTCACTTCAGACAGACCACCTGATCGGGACATCTACTAAGGCACATCAGTGCCCAATTGTCACGTATACTGAGATGGGCCCAGTAGGTTCTGGCCATAATGGGCTTTTGCGCCAATGAGTTTGAGTTTTATATATAAAGGACAAATGTCTCAGTGGTAGCACAGGTTCGGGGTTCTTTCCTTGGGCTGACCAAAGTCGACTCAGACTTTCATCCCTTCAATGGGTTGATAAATGAGTACCAAGCTTGCTTGGAGACTAAACGCTGGGGTTTTGTGCTTCAGACTGACCACCTGATAATGACATCCGTTCATGCACCTCACCGCCCAATGTTTAGGTATACTGGGATGGGCACACAGTAGGCCTTGGCACTCATGGGCTTTTGCGCCATTGAATTTAGTTTATATAAAGGAGAAAAAAGCGACTCACACTCATCACGATATTTCTGGAACTATTAGACCTACAGACTTGAATTTTTGTATAGGCATTTTATATTCATGGAGTAAACACAGAATGGAATTTGCGAAAGACGAACCCTAAGGGAAATTACGCGGTTTTAGGGAGTGTTATAAAAATTATTTCCAATTTAAAATTACTGGATGTACAGTCCTGAAATTTGGTATGCATATTCATTTCGTGGAGTAGAGATTCTCTACAAAATGTATTTTGTGAAAATCAACCTCCAAGTGATTCTTCTGGGGTTTAAGAGGTGTTACAGATAATTATTTCCATTTTTAATTTATTAGACGTACAGTCTTAAAATTTGGTAAGCATATTCCTTTGATAGAGTAGACCGCCGCTACAAAAAGGGTTTTGTGAAAGATATTAAAACATTTTTTAGCTCTAATACAAATAGATTTTAAAATGAAAATTCGAAAGAAACTTTTTGGATTTAAATATTTTTTTCTTTATTCAAATATTCTCAATGCTCTCCTCTTATGATTCTCAAGAACTAAATCTCACTCCGACTTAAGGGCTCAAGAAATATGAATCTCAAAACCCCGAAGTGCGAAACTCTGAGCTATTTTAAAAACGGATAAACCAACTTCTATTCGTCCTCCTTTCTATTCGAAGTGTTCCATCCTAAATCTTGACTAGCTTGACTTTATTCAAAGAAAGGTTACGAGCAGCGAAAAAAGGGGCTGAAAATCTGTTAGAAAATTTCGAGAACAATACATCCGCGCAATACTTTTTCCACTATCCGCCTAAAATCCTGTCGTTCGGCAATTCTTTAGAGACTTCCAAGAGGAAATAGACTGACAAGGTTTTACAATTTCAATGGACTGCTGAAGTTTCCTGATTTATCTATTTTCCGACAGTAAAGCAACAGGGAAATCTTCCAAATGAATGTTACCTTCCTAATTCAGCAGCTGTACTTGAACTTAAAGAAAATCTCATTCTAAAGAAAGCAAAAATAGTGACTTTAAACCTACTTAAACTATATATTTCAGCCTTATAAGTTCTTTTAAATACAAAAGGTTGTTTACAACAACACATCATAAATCATAAATTAAATAGTAAGATTCACGATAAAATAAATCATATAATTTTTAATATCACTCAACTTCCATTTTGGTACAGTAATATACATATATAAGTAAAACGAAGTATCGTATTTAACTATTTGCAATGTAACTGTTAATTAGTTTATAAAGAGTGTGATAATATTATTATCATCAAACAAATAATAAGATACACTAATTAGAGGGTGATTTGCTTACTAAATTCCTTAAACCGTATATTTGGAATGAGTTTAATATTATTTTGAATTTATTGACATTTGAATGATGAGACAACAATTTGATATGAGACATTTTGAATATCTTACGAAATATCTTATGCTTGTTTTGTTTATTGTAATAATTAATTAATTATAAATCGCTACAATCTTTTTTTAGTTTTAATTTTTAAAATTCCTTTTAAAATATAAAAAAAGTTGTTTTTTTTAAATTAAGTACAGTAAGACCCCGCTTAACGCGGAGGATACGTTCCATCAAAGTAGAGGGTAATGCGAAACAGCGCTAAACGAGGCTATCTTAACATGTGAAGAAAGGGGGGTTGGGAAGATGGATAAAAAAATTGGTTGGGTATTAAATTTAATAATTATGTTTTTAAAAAAAAAACCAAACATTTATTTCTTACAAAAATAAAAACAATAGAACGAATATATACATATTATATAAAAAAAAAAATTCTAAGTCAGTCAGATCTTTCAATCTATTCTGTGTTTCCAATTTTCTGCCTTTTTGTCAAGAAGGCATCTTGTTGAAGTTGCCAAATTCAATGCAGCACTAATTTGAGATTGATGTACACCAGAATTTAATCTTCTAATCACTTGCAATGTAGTTTCCAGTGAAATACTTTTTCTGGTTGCTTTCTTTTTTTTGTTTTTCATTATCACCCACGATAAAAACTAAAGATCATAATATTTGTCACTGTGTGTTAATCGTTATAGTATTATATAAATTTATACTTACAATAATGTCAACAAATGTTTCAAATGATAAAAACGCGGCCGTACAGCACCGCACCAAACAAGAAACACAACTACACTGTTTCGGATATGTTATGTATGTACATATTTTGAAACCTACAATTTCGGGGAATCCCCGTAGTGCTGCGAGCAATTTCGGAAATCCCCGGGCAGTGTAGCCAGATCGTGCGATTTTTCGAAGAATTTTGCTACTTTTTAGAGCTTTCCGCTCCTTTTTTTTAATCCTATTGCTACTTCGCGAATTTTATGCTACTTCACTTGAAGATCCGCTACTTTTTTCTACTTTCCCAAACCCTTTAAAAAAGTATTGGAACAAGTTTGGGAAAAATCAAAAAAAAAAAAATAGTGACTTTTACCCAAAGAAAACAGGGGTTTCGTATGTTTCACCACCCCAAAAAAGCACGAAATAGTTTTTCTTCCCCCCCTACCACCACCACCACGGTTGGGCCATCTAAGGGGGCCCCCCTTTTTCCCCGCCACCCTGCCCACTGCAATTTAGAAAAAAAAAAAAAGGTGACTCTTTCTAACCCTGATAGAAAAAGGAAAATAACATGCAATATTTTTAAAAAAATGGCGTAGAAATTTCCTAAATATTAAACGGGAAAAGAAATTTGGGAAAGGACAAATTCTTATAGAACTAATAAATTGTAAAATTATCACAACGGTACTGCATTGAATTAAGAATAAATCTATTTTTAAAAATGACTTACGTTGCAGCACTGGATTAAAAAAAATTGCATACAATGACAAAAGTAAGACTTGTCATCAGAGATTTGTAATAAATATCTGATTAAACCCCTTTTGAAGGTTTTGATCTGATTTAGTGGCGTAACGAAAACCCTCCTTGGGGGCCCCATACCCCCTGACTTCCCAAACGTACGTATTGGGGGTTTGAGACCCAAAAGCTGACTTTAAGGGGCCCCAATATTCCCGTTACGCCCTCTTAGATTCTTCTTTTTCCAATGAATTATTTTTTACTATCCCTTTCTTAAATTAATATACAAGGATAGAATTAAATACTTAAATTAAAAAAGGATGGGATTAAATTTGTTAAATTACAGCTGCCAATTTTAGCGAATTTGGTAGATTAATTTACTCTTTCAAAACGAGCATGGTGATCATTGAAAATTACTGAAAGCATTAAAAGATTACCCCCTACTTTTTAAGAAGAATAATTTCCCCAAAATTTTGTATTAATCTCGAAGTTGACATGGTTTAAAACATTTATTTGCCTATTAAGTTTTTTATGGATGTTTTTATATAAACTGACAAGAAAAAGGGGTAAAATAATTTCTACAGCCTATAAAAGAATTCTATAAAAGGTATAATTTTCAAGATTTCATGTGAGCAACTTTTTTGCCGAAACCCTTCAATTACGGAACTTTTAAAAAGATAAAGAAATTTTTTCCCCTCATTTTTTTAAAAATTTAAATGTTTTTTTTTTATTTCCTTTAGAATTAACAAAATCTAAATTTATATGTTCTGGAGAATCAATGGAGACAAACTTTCAACATTCAATTGAAGGATGTTTTTTTATTAATCTGAACCCTTTTAAAAGATGGAGGTATTTTGGTGTCACATTTTAATACAAAAACCGGTTTAAAAAACCATTTTTAAGATATTTGCTGTATTTGCTTTAAGATTTACATACATAAGTAATGCCACTGTAGAAAGGGCATTTTCAGAGGCGTCAAAAGGCAAAAAAGGAACGAATTCCTTGAACTGTTTTTAGTCAATCCTCAAAATCAAAAAGAGTTTGGAAGAATGAGGGAAATTTCGGTTTATTGCTTCCATCATCATTGTTCAATATAATTGAAAATCATAAAAAATGACACAATCACTTACTTGCAGGAAGAATTTGAAAGATTTTTAAAAAGGGTAAATAATTAAGGCATTTTAACGTTTTTAAAAAAGTTTTTCAAAATTAAAAATTATATTTTTTGAACTCAAGTGAAAATCGATTCGCTACTTTTTTTCCCTCTTCGTGCTACTTTGCTGCGTAAGTTTCTGGAAACTCTGTCCCCGGGGTTGAAATAAAAGAGCTCTAAACCGAAACAGCGTTAAGCGGGGGATCTTACTGTATAACACTTTTACGATTACAATTTTTATTTATAATCTTTTACTTTGGTATATGTTATATTGTGATTTATATTCACTGTAATTGCATATTAGTGTGAAGTCATGAGTGTATAAATAAGGGTCCACCAAGACGGTCAGAAAACCGAATATACAGAAAACGTTTTATATATTTGTATCAATATATATATAAGAGCAAATTCTTTCTTTCATGAAAATCATCAAGAATAAATACAGATGAAAGCTGGCTGACATAAACATACAGTCCATGATGAGAATTTCAAGAAGGAACTCAATTTTGATATAAAAATAATAAATTGTAGAAAAAGGCAATAGGGAACAATTTACTTATTAAACTGGTTCTAAAATGAAATGTGCTTGCAACTGTAGATGATATGAAATTGAAGAAAAAATATAGATTAAATAAAACTGCAACTATTTTATTTGAGTTATATTTATTTTTAGGGTACACTTTATACATTTTGTGAGTTACAAAGTTAACTAATAAAGACAACCCTTTTAAAAAAGTACAACTCTCCGCTACCTGTCTTCTTCCACAATGTGACCCTCGTGGTCAAACAATAAGTGTTATTTTTAGCCGTATTTTTTTCTATTACAAATTTTACATCGTTTTGTCTGATTTGCACTAGTAAGTTTTATTACGATTAAAATTAAATTAAGATGACTCGGTACCCCCAAAATGACCAGAGTATCGTTTTTTCCAGTTTCTACTATTAGCTCACACTCTCTAATATACTTATCTTGTTCAAATTTTCCATCTTTAATAAAATAATTTCTATATTCATCCAATTCAGTTCAAATAAAGTTTTTTAAACTTTTAGAGGATTACACTTGATGTGTTAATTCAGTTTTATTAAATATTAATTCATTAATTTAATTTTATTCTTTAATCTTCAAATTATTCTGCGTTATTTCCGTCGTAGTTACAATTAGCCGCAACAGATGGCGCCAGTACGTTTTTCTAACAAAGTAGGAATTGACGTTATTTTTTTTATATTACTTGTTTAATTTTTTATTGAGTCATGTTCTTTGCATTATTATCTTTCGATTGATATATCATTTATGTATTTCGGGAAATTAAAAATTGGAAAAAACTTCAATTGAGAAATGAAAACAAACAAATTATACAATTTGACCAACCCACTTTTTGCTAAAAAAGCTAGAAAAGCCTTTTGATAAAAAGATCTACTTTAAAGAGTAATAATAACTGCATAAAAATAATGTGTTATATATAAAGCAGGATATTTTTGAGGCATTACAATAATGTAATTTTTTTTCTTTATGAAAAGTGTGCATGTAAACTTTTTGAATTTAGGCATTTTATATTAATAATTTCCTAATTTCAGTTCTATTTCCTCATATTTTTTCATACAAATATAATTATTCAATATTAGATGAAGGAAAAAACAAATTTGACATTTTCCTTGAATTTTCTCTAAAAATTGATCATTTATTAAAAAACAAAAACTATAGGCTCAAAAAACATGAAAATGCAATTATTTAAAAAAAAACATATTTTTAATGACCTAAAGGAGTATTTTAAGTTTGTTTATGCTTATTATAATTATTTTTTTTCAGAATTATAAGCTTTAAAGTGGTTTTTCTTAGTATGTGCTTGTTGATACATTAGTACATCTAAAATGCTACTTCTTCCACAATTATTATGCAATTACTTCCATTTTTTCCCTATATGTTACATATAATACGTGAAGCAAAATTAGGGTTTCATTTTGCTGTAAACTGAATACATATACATATTTTAAATATTAAAATGTAAGGGATATTGGATTTTTCGTTGAATTTTTGCGTGCATATACACATTTTTTTAATCTTCAAAACTGATTAAGTTACTGTAAAATCGATCCTTAAAGTTGTGTAGAACATCCTTAAGAATATTACAAAAAATTTCAGGTAAAAAAATTAATAATTTCAAAAGGAGAAATATTTTAAAATTTTCCAAATTTTCTTTAAAAAAAATTAAATTTTTAAAATTTTGTGAATAATATGTGCAAAATTTCATCTCGTATCATTTTCTTGAATCGAAACATAATATGAAAGGATAAAAAATAAGTTATACATAATTAAAAAAAATTCAAAGGGTATCAAATCTTCCTAAAATAAATCACCATATACAAACAATCGGAGACAAAATGAGAAAATTATTTTGCTAAATAAAATGATGTGATTCATAAAGGAATAATTGATAGTATATTATTGTTGGTGAATTCAGGATTTAAATATTCATATCGTCATATTTTTATGTCTAAAAATGCTTCCATTATGGTGTTTTGTGTTCCTAATATTCCTATCCTTGTATTACTATTAAGAGAAAAACTCATCGTTTCTTTTATAACTATACAAAATGCATCATTTTCCTTCATATTATTAATTGCTAATGATTTCTAAGGAAAAAAATACAACTCCAAGTAAACGACTTAGCAATAAAAGAGAATTTTTTTACTTAATAATCCTTATGGATATCATCGAAATTCGGTAAAAATAGGTAAATGGTCCGAAATATAAGAAAAAGGAAGATTTCTGGACTACTTTTTCCTGATTTTCTTTATTTTATCAGATTTTCTGAAGGAAAAAAAGGATTTTGTGGGAAGGTATTGATTAGTGAGGATTAAGGGATATATGGTTTGAAAGAAACTTCACAGCTGTGTTTGCCTTGATACTTCTACCAAATGTGACACTGGATAACTACCTTACTTAGAGTACGTCTAGAAGAAAATTCAGACCATAGAAGCATTCATTTGTTAGAATCCCATATCTAAATGACATTCTTTAATTTCGGAAGACATTTGTCGAATTTTAACAATGTATGGTGAGGGAAAAGTATTATTTAAACACATTTTCAGATCAGTCAGAAGATTTTATAAACGTATTTTCAAAAATATTTACTCAGATCTGTTCTATACAACTAATTTATACATTAACTCTCTGTTATCAAAGTATGAAAAGTTATGTACTTACATAGGGGTAAAAATTACATGGTACCAGTTAATTTCTGAGTTATAGTCATATTTAATTTTATTTTTCAAGAAATAAATTATATGTATAGCATTGCTTCTCAAACTTTCAATACTTGCGATCCAATTCCAATCATAATTTTCATCGCCCCCCCTTCCATACACTGATAATATATAGAATGTAATAATAAAGTGCTATGACGTATATAAGGCTAAGAAATAATTCTAATTATAAACCCCCAAATTAACCAGATATTTTAAATTTATATATGACAAGCCCATGGAAGCCACTAGTAAGTTTTAAACCTGTTCTTTACTTAGTATTGATAAATTAATTATCAGATATATTGTGCAGTACTGATACCTTTATAAGTATATTATATCAGTGTAAATGTGTAAGAATGTATTTTGTTTTGCTTCTTGCAATAAATTGATGATTTTTTTAAATAATCTTTTATTTTCGACTTTTTAATGCTTTCGCCCCCCTTCAATGTAAGGTTGTCACGCCACCCTTAGGATGCGGCACCCCACAGCTTCATAAACGTTAATGTATAGCAAACAATGAAGTAAAAATATATTTATTTGGATTTAACCCCTTTAATGTATAAAATAACTCATTTTATCTTAAGTATTTTAATCATTTTGATATAAAAATATATTTAATTTAAAGGCAAGTTTAAGCTATAAGAATTTTTTATTTTGACAAATCATGTTCCTCATTTTTCTGGCTGTAACAATATTCACAAGTAAAATCACACAGTTTAGTTCATGTGATTTTTACCCGAGAACCTTCTGTTGTTTGATCTGCATTGTTGCTTTAAGATTGATTGCAGAGGTATTTCTGCATTTCTTTCTTCGGTGTGGTTCAGAGGTTAGATAGAAAACAAGTGTTAGTCACAAGATTTCTTTTTCGAATTTGCAAAGGTATTTTCAAAGAGTGTAGCACTCTGAGTTTTGCTTCTGTATGTAAGGGTTATAGCATACTTTGTTGGCTGTTTAATAACATCAAGAATTAGTCCATTTTCTTCCATCATTTCATTAATATAAACCAAAACTATGTGACTTGTAAACAACTACTAGAAAAACAAAATAAAATTAGATGATAATGTTACATACAGCAATCGACTGAATAAAAATAAATCGGATCAAAATTTATCTCATTGCCACAGTCCCAAACAAAATCATTAACTATTTAAATTTTCTTTTTAGATAGGGAACATGAGCATAAAATTCCCTTTTGTAGGATTAACAAGAATCTGTGACACAAGTAGCCACGAAGGTTTTATGAAATATTATGGTTTTATTTTTATTAACACAAACCAAACCAAGTAACACATAGAACAAATACTGAAACAACTGCCTTAAAATCTGGCGTATAACACGCTACTATACTTCCAAGCTGTATTTTTTAATTTGTAGGTATTCTTCGTATAAAGCGCACCCCCTTTTTTATGAAATAACTTACAATGTACGTTAGCAATGGTGTTAAATTTTAAAGCCTATTATTCGAATTATCATTAATTATTATCCCAAAGATTTGACAAAAAAGTACATTTTTAGAAAAACAACACTTGTTTGTTTGTTTTTTTAATTTCATAAGGTATGACATTTCATTTAAATAAACAGAATTCCGATTTTCTTTTGTTTTTTTTATGTGCAGATCTTTTGTTATTTTTGATGCTATCATTTCTATACCCGCGTATAACTGCACCAGTAAATTTCGATCTTATTTTGTGTGTTAAAAGTGTGCGTTATACACCGGATTTTACAGTAATATAAAAGCAAACGATAACATAATTTACAAAAATCTATTGAATAAAAATAAATTGAAACACAAATTATCGTTGCCACAGTCCCAAACTAAGTAACTAACCACTTCTATTTTAATTGGTTGAATTTACTTATCAGAAAGGGAAAATGTGGCTAAATTTCCCTTTCGAAACAAATACCAAGAGTCTGTGGCACAAGTTGCTACAAAATTTAACAATTTCATAACAAATTCATAATTCCTAAACAATTTAAGTTTAACAACTCCATATAAATATGTTAATCACGTCTTAAAAACTATGTATGCTGCTTAACTGTGTAAGTATATCAATTAATTTAAACTAAACACCAGGTCACACACTCGCAGTTTGAGTTATCGTATTCAAATGATTTCCCTCTCACTATTGACACGTTACAAATCTCATTGTTCCATCTGACTTCCGTGTTAAGATAATTTATGCATGATACACTTGAAAATGGTTCTCTGAGATACACGGAGGTTTGCAGGGTAATTCAATTTTGAACCTCATAAATAAATGTAAGTAACGCCTCAATTCTGCTATTCCTTTATTCATATAATTATATAATCAAGTCATTTAAATTCATATCCAGTTATAATCAGCAGCAACTGTGAAATCTCTGATATCTCAATCAAGTTTTAACACGTGATAAATATGCAATTGCATGCAGTATTGAATCTGAATCTGATCATCTGCCGACTGTACTAGGGATTTACGTGTTATGGAGGCTAGCGTATGTGTCTGAGAGGAAGGAAAGGGATTCTAAGCGAGAATTTAAGTTTGAAATTCTGGAGAACAAAATAATTGTCAGAATATTTTAACCCTTTATCTACCACATTATGATTTACTGCAGGTTTTTTCATGCAATATATATATATATATATATATATATATATAAGCTAATTCTCTACAAACAAGATATAACATCCAAACAATAACATTCGAAAACACATAGACAGTAGGAAAACCACACAATGAGGATATATGAGTAATCGAGATCAAAATTATAAAATGGATGTTTGAGGTGTTATAAACGTGCTGACTTAGGACAGCTATTATATAAAACAATTTATATAAAAGTGGGGTTGAACATGTTTTTTGGCCAGCCAACCTTCCCCCTTTTATGTAAATAACCCTGAGCAAAAACCAATAGAAAATAATGGATAGGAATATCTAAATACATTATAATATATATATATATATATATACATATATATAGCAGTAAATAAATTAAAAAGAAGGCTAATAAATCCTAAAACATCTTCAGATCAAACCAAAAGAACCAAGGACATCTAACCATTACAAACCAAAAAAGAGAAATTTAGCTAGAGTGGAAAAAACTATTATGATTTCCCGAGCTGATATAGATTAATATATATATATATATATCCATATATATATATATCTCAATATTCTAATATTAGATAAAATTATATAGTATTATTTTATTCATATTTACTCTAGTGTTATTAAAGTTATGCTATAATTTGCAACTCTTATTAATTTTTATTTCCATTACTTTTATACTTTTGTTAAGTGCTACATTTTAGCTATTCACATGATTTTAATCTGCATTAGGGTCTAGAATCTGGCAATAACTTATTTATTGCACTCCAGATTTTAGTAGGCTTTGTATTTTTAAGTGCAATTTTTAGGTAAGTTACCTCTATCTTGTAATGGATTTAGATATTCCTATCCATTTTCCAATGAGTTTTGTTCAGTATTATTTACATAAAGGGAAGGTTGGCTGGCCAAAACACATGTTCAACCCCGCGCATATAAGGTATTTTACTATATTAGCTGTCTAAATAAATAATATTTATAATACTACAGCATCAATTTGCAAAAGCACTATCTCGGTACTCATATATCCTTCATTATGTATTTCTGCCTATCTATATTTTCGAAATGTGTATGATGAAAGACCATCTCTTGTTTGTAGAAACAACCTATATATATATATATATATATATATATATATTGAATCACTATTGAAATTAAGGGATATACATAAACAAAATACTCATCTGTAAGGAAATTTTTATCCGTTAAAGCTAATTAATTTATTTAAGAAATTCCCCTGTAAAATTAACTATATATACACTGGGTTCACTTAAAATAAAGAGTTAAATCGTTTTCTAAGTTCCTCATTAAACTAAAAATAAATAAATAAAACACTTAAAATTTTTGATATAAACTTTTTTTGGGGGGGGCGGGGGGGGAACAAAAATGATAATCTTCGCAATCCGCTGAAAACGCAATTTCTGCTATAAAACTATTCGCCTTCCCCTCTAAAATACTCTTCATAGAACCCGTCCTGCCATATATCTTAGAAGAGTGGATTTCAAAGAATATTCCTGCTAAGTATTGTCAGAATATTCTTAAAATTGGTTATTCTGTGTTATTTTAAAGTGAGTGGTAACTATAAGTACCGTCGGTTGATAAATTGTTAATGCACATCATATTTATTTGCCTTTTGTCTGTAAGTTGTGTTTTAATCAAGAGATACATTTCTCAGTAAAAGTTAAATTTGAACTTTAAATTTAAACGAATTGTAGTGTAGTGCTATCTGAAGGCTATGAAAATTTAATGCAAACTGACTAAAACAGACAAAAAAGCTTACCTTATGACTGTAAAATTGTATACTTGTTAACCTTAAATGATTGTTGTTGTATTTTATTGATCTACATGTAGAAATAATTTGTTGCAAACATTTCCCCTTTGGTTTTATTTTTAATGTATAATATAAAACAAGGAAAATTTTAATTATGTACACAGAAATCATTGTTAAAACAAATTTTAGTTTAAAAGAGAGGTAGGCAATTGTTTTGGCTCGAGGGCCTCATTGTGGGAATGGAAAATACCAGAAGATCGAACTTTTTTTAAGGACTGCATTCATTAGTTAACTTTACCGTTCAGAAAAGGTACAAATCGTACCATAAAAATAAGTTAAAGAAAATAGTGGCAGTTTAATTCAATTTATTTATAGCTGTAACTTCATTTTATCTATAGCTGCAAGCACATTTCATTTTAGAATCTATTTAATGAGACCCTATTTTACTTTTCTACGAATTATTTTTTGAAATCAGGAATGAAATAGATTGTAGAAATTTTCATCACCGCCTGCAAATTAATGCCACCAACGCATCTGTGTTTACTCTTAAATCTCCGTTAGACGTGCTTCAAAACGTTCCATCCATAGACGCGCCGAATTTCTTAGGTTGCATCACCTCATACTTACGTTTGAAGACGAATTAATAATTTTATTGGTGAAATTTTATATTAAAACATATTTAACATAAAATAATATTTGAAAAAGAATTAGGAATTGAGATATGTATACGAAACAAGTAATATATATTTAAAAATGTAAGTCAATTCCTACTTGGATCAACAAGGAAAATTTTTATTTTAGCTACTTTTTATTAAATAGTTACAATTAATATAAATATGTATATACATAGGACAGAATCACAACATTAAGTGATAATTAATTTTTATTAATTATCATTAAAGTTTCGTATTGTCATCTAAAACAATCTTGTATATAAAATTTCAGTTCAAATGAATCCTTTAAAACGTGAGAAAAAAAAATCTTTTAAAGTTTTGATCCAAGTCGCAAAAAATGAAACCAACGTGGCTGTTTCTGTAATTCTTTAAGTAATTAGTTTCAGTCAATTAATTTTAATTAATTATAATTAAATTATCGTATTTTTCCCCAAATAATAGTGTATACAAAATTTCCCCTCAAATGAGCGCTTTAAAATATGAGGAAAAAAAACCTTTTTCAAGTTTTGACGAAAGTAAAAAAAATGGTTGCTAAGTCGCCAAAAATGATGCCAACGTGGCTGTATTTGTAATTATTTGAATAATTAGTTTTAATCAATTAATTGTTATTAATTATAATTAAATTACTGCAATATTATCCTAAATAATCGTGTATATAAAATTCCAGCTCAATTGAGCGCTTTTAAATGTATTTTATTAACGATTGAAAATTCCACCAAGATAAATAAATATATAGAGAGTGTGAGCTAATAGTAGGAATTGTAACAAATATTTGGATCGTTGACCGATTTTTGTCAAATGAATCGTAATGTGTCCCCTAAGTTCAGGAAATTTATTTAAATTATATCGAATGATTCAATAAGACCCAAAATAAGACAGGAAGTGACAGTAAAATCGTATTTCCTCCACTGAAATATATAATATACTAAAGTATATAATACTATTACGTTGCACTGAGTTGAAGTTGCATAGACTACTGAACTCGTGTAGGGCAAATGAGCTCTGTTCAACTCTATGCCCTGGTAGGTAATGAATGTTATTGCTACCAAAGTTATTACTCTTATTAGTACAGAGTTTTGAGATACTATACTTCTAATTTTCTGAAAAACTATTTATCACTTGTTCTTCTCAATACAGTGTATGCGTCCACTTCATATCATATTGCGGGAAATAATTGTATTTTACATTAATTTATATGGAAAAATTGCTCAATTAATGTGTAATATTTTAAAATGATTTATGCTCGTTTAGCGGGTTCCTATGTATAACACAAAAACTACCCCAACACTCATTCACATATATATTGTAATGAATTTTGTGTAACGAATGTTTAAAATAGCGTAAATAATTTATATCTGCGTTAATACTACTTTCTATTGTACTTATTTTATGCTAAAGTAGTAATATACGCCAGCAGTGACATTCCTTACATTATAATGGCGTTTCAATAAAAACATGGTGAAATATTGGCGATATCACCAAGTTGGCATCACTTTTGGTGAACAAATTTGGCGATTTGGCTGTAATATGGATGTTTCTGTAATTTACTGGAGAAATCTATTAACATCACGATCTGTGACTTAAGCAGATCTTTTGACAAATATCCGTGCAACCTATAAATAACAGTCGCTCATTGAAACTGAGTTAGTATTAATTCAGCTGTTGAAGAGGACAAGAGGTTACTTAAAAATAGTCTTTTACATTACGTATTTATAATTTTAGACCCTGATATTTGAGTCAGAGCGTTGTAGAAGGTGTGAAGGCCTGGGATTTATGTTATGAACTTTAGTGTTATATCTTGTACTTTAAAAATTGTTTTTCAATAATAAACGTTCATTGCTGTTCAAGAACTGTTAATTCTTTAAACTGATAACATAAAACCCGAGAACTCCGATCTTAATAATATACATTCATGGCTCACCAAGTTAACAGATTTCCGTTGTATAAAAAAGAAATAAACAATTTCAATTAATATCATTTGTATATTTTAGATGCAAAAAAATAGTAATAACAAAGCAAAAATTCTTTTCTTTAAAATAAATGATTAAATCTGGCTGCAAGAAAAGAGAACACTTTCCCCTGCAACGAAAAAATGCAAACCGCATTTTGAACAATACTTTAATAATCCCAGTGTTAAGTTTTCATTGTGAAATGTAGTCCATAATTAGTTTTACAACGCACACCTTAATTTAGAAAAAGCATCATCGCTCTTCATAAAAAATTTACATTTCATTTAATTTTCACCTAGTCCTCAGTAAACACGTAGCTTTAAACAAAAAACTCTTGATGAGGGGAAATTTTAAAATATTTTTGCAACAAAGAACCTTTTAATCTCACAATGTTCGAGGAACAAAACTTTCGCTCGTATTCTCTTTATGAAAATGCATTACAGTTTAATTTATAAGAAGCATTGAGAACACAGCAAAGAGTCTTAGGAATTTTTTTTTTTTTGAATTAAAAATAAATTTTTCGATACCTTTGTCCACGAAACTCTACACTTTTATCATTCTTATGTTAATTTAATGCATACTATTTTAGAGAGTGAAATACATTAGGTACTCAACCAAAAAAAGGCTGAAAAGGATACTATATAAACTTTTTCTGAAAAAAAAAATCAGGAATATTCCTAATAAGTTAAATTAAATATATGAACAAAACTTTAAGAAAAAACCGGTCTACGCCTTAGAAGAATGACAAAAACACATTTAAATTTGTTCGTAAATGTATAAGGGCTACGAAGTGCATTATTTTACTTGAATTGCATGTGTTAAGTTTTTTATAGGTTTTTGCATGCGAATACTGTTTTAATAGAGAAAAGATGTATATCATTTCTTTAAAAATTATTTCACGATATTCTTCAGTAGTTACTTTATAAAAATCTTTTTGCAATTGTAAAGGATCTTTACTCGACCTTCTCATTAATTCTCTTAGGGATTCTTTGGGCTAGCATTCGCGTTTAATTCACAGCCATCCATCTCAAGAAGAAACCCTGATATGCAGATTAGTTAGAGTATATAAATTCAGTGAGTGAATGAGTGAATATTAACGTCGCACTGTTCAGCCACACGAGGGCTTTCGGCAACGGACCACATAATTTTGAACCATGGTCAAGTGACGTGGATAGTCGTGGTCAGTTTTGCTACAAATATCATTCCGGTAATGTTAGCGAAAAGTGTCTGAGATTTGTGTCCATTATTGAAGTCACGCACATTTCAAACATTTTAGTACAGTTTGGTTGGATTTTTTTTCTCAAATTATCAAAGAAAAATTGAAAAGTCCTTAAAAGTATGTAAGTATACTTTTTCTTAGTTAAACCTTTTGCTAGAATTAACAATTTTGTCGTGTACAATAAGAATAATTGTATTAAAAAAATATGGGGGTGACTGAGTTATTCCGCGTGACCACTAACGATGGTATAGAGTGCGCACCTTCTTCAGGGTTAAAAAGCAATTTATTTCATAAAGCCACATACTGCACAAATCATTACTTGGGGAGGGATTTTTTTTTACTTTTAAATTTTATATTTGAAACCAAAAATAAAGAGTTATGTAACAGAGTGGCAGAGATTAGAGGATAATATTAAGGGGAATGGGAAACGTTATCCCCCATAAATTTATAAATCAGTTTATGACTTGCTTTAACGTTCCGTCTTTTAATTTAAATATTAAAACAACTAAAACACTTTACATCAAATATATAAATTGACTTCCATAGAAATATGTTTATCTTAAATTTTGCTATTGAATTTTGTGTGATCAAGTGCCTACACAAAATATGATAAGTAGGATAAAATCATACATTATGCTAAATTTAGAATAATAAAACTAGAAAAAATATTTTAAATCAACTTGACTTTTATGGAATTACTTCGCACTGTGTGTGTGTGAAATTTTTCAATTAAATTTTATTCAACTGCCTACAAAATGTTATAAGCAGAATAAAATTATAGATTATGTTAATTTTAGAATAAAAAAATTGAAAAATACCTTAGAATGGAAAATTATTTTACACTTCTCCTTTTGAATATATTTTCTAAAAATCTATAAGAGACTTTTTTCAATTTTTCAGCGCAAATGTTTGGCCACAGAAATAGATTAATACTTAAAATTTTGTGATTCACTAAAACACTGCTTGTAATGTAAAATTGCATCTAAACAAATTAAATAAAACTTTTTAGTTTTTCCAACTATTAATATTTATATTTTTTTTTTTCATTGTTATTGTGCAGTATAAAACCACACTGATTTTTTTAATGAAATAACCTAAAAAATTCTATTTTTAACAGTTTTCCCCAAAATTTTTGAAACGTAGAAGAAATGCATCAAGACAAATAACTTGTAAAACCCCCTTTTAAAAATTCATTTAATTTCCGAACATCTTTTTTATGCTAAATTAAACCGTGATAATGTTGAGAAGTTACTATCAGTATTTCCACCTTTAAAACACCAATTTATTTAAAAATACTGACCTTCATTAACAATTAACTTTATTTTAAGATTTTTAAGGATACTCAGTAATTATACATTGGAGTTTTACACAAGGTTTCATATAAGACTTTTCAAGACCGCGATGGCGTGGCGTGGAAGTTAAAAGAGTGGGATGCCATCTGAGGTATCGTCCTCGTCACTTGATCGTGGTACCGAACTGCTGGGCCGGTTACCAATAGCCCTCGTGTTGCCTTAAATACTTCGTTTTTTAGCACCAGAAAGTCCGAGATTTCGATTACCCTTAAAAGTACACTGGTGTGGTTTCGACACCCCGCGATATAAAATATGTAAAATGATTGTAATAATTTAATAATTGTAGGACTAGCGTTCAGTAGGGTTTATATAGTTTTAAGACTTTTTAATATTATTTCTTATAATTATCATATATTATGATGCTTTTTTTATCATATGGAACTGACATTGACGTTATTTTTCGTGAAACTTGTGAAATATTCACCCGTGGTTAGGTTAACTTCTCCGAAGTTAACTTCGTGATCTAGAGGTGGGAGGGAATAAAGAACCAGGCATTGCCATGATCTTACAATGTCTTTATTAAGATCTTAACTTAAACACTAACAATGATAATATATTTATATTATAACTTAGCGGATCTGAGGTGAGAAAACACAGTACGTATTACCAAATAAGCACGATCTTAACCACTATATTTAACTTTCCCTTCTATTCCTAATCTCTGTTTATATCACAGTTACTAATGGATACTCGAATTATCCTACCTTAATCTCTTGTTAAACCGCACTCTTCTCGGATCCTAAATATATTTTATCTCGCGTGGAATTGTATCCACTTTGACTTGATCATTCTGTCACGGATAGCTTCACACTCAATGGCGGCTTTCTTCTCTTCCTTCAGTTCACGCGCTTAAACCAGACTAGCATAATCTCTTCCCAATAGGTCATCCGCTTACGTTAAACTTCTGCTATTTGAAAGGTTTCTAATTTGTATGTTCACTTTTTGCTTCTGTATTTGGTTGGAAAGAATTTACCTTTTTCGGCCCCAAAGAACCCAAGAAGAGATTTTAGTAGAAAACTTGATGAGCCCGTCACAATTTGGTTGAACCATATCTTTGTCGCAAAGCATTTTGAGTCGCAAATATGCCAGGAGCATTACTATTTCGCGGTATCCATTCTGTGCCATCCTAAAGATATATACATCCAGATTTACTGAAATATTATCAATTTCTTCCTCTTTTTCTTCAAATTCTTCACAGTCACTTTCACTCAATCTTTTGTCTTTATATGAATCAAAATTAGATCGATCCGATTCCTTCTCAGAAATCACTCGCAGCAATTTCATCAGGACTTAGACCTTTTCTTCAAATCATCGTTTCAGAATGTCGTCTGCTCTGCAAAAAGTTCGAAAATCGTATAAAATGGGGTTTTTTTTTTTTAACGAGCAGATAAGCAAATGCTGTATAACGAAACATTTAGACAGAACGGTTTTAGTATACCTGACTCGTTTTCACTGAGAACAATATAGCACTGCATTGAAGGTCAAATAAATGTGTGATAATACTTCCAGAGGTTTGTTTTACTAATGGCATCTACTTAGTGAACTATCTTTTGCTGAACGACAGCTGTTTATAACAATAAACTGCCCTGTTCTCGAAACGACACCAGTGAACGTTCCAGCTAAATTTAGTTACAAAATCTTTCCTAATAAACGAACAGCCACAAAACTTTTTCTGTGTAATCCCTATGAAAAATGATTAAAAGTCACAGCAAATTTTCAAATTCCCTGCAAAATGCGCGAGCACAAACTCGTATGACAGGCCAATCGACACCGATGGACCTTCTAGTTTTAGACACTCATTCACTGACTGGGCTGCTTTCTTTTATGTCTCCACATCTAAGTTTTCTCTCTTCGTCACATTACCTCTTCCACAGAAAAGAATTGTGTGCTAATGGGCTGCTTGACAGAAAAAAAAAATTAAAAGTATGATAGTTTTGAAACTTTATATGCTTTATTATTGAACCAAATCCAAAATTCTGAGTCAAAAATATTAATCAGTAATATCTATAACATAGAAATCTGAGTAAAATTGTTTTCTCTTAGAAATGTATCTAATTTTTTTAAAAAATATTTTCGTTTCGGCTTCTGTTCACACATTGGTAAACATTGCGATTCGATTTCAAATAAAATAAAGCTAAATAAGTGTTATGATTTTATACTATTGTGTATAGCCCCGACTAGGACTCGAACTCATGATTCGAAAAAAAACCAACAATAAGTTCGTGATCATGTCCATTTGACTATTTGTAGTGATTGTATAATGTAATTTTAAAGTATGTAAAATCAAAGCCGCCTTTGTCAAAAGTGTGAGTGTTTATAAACGTCAAACAATTAAGCAACGCGACGGCCATTGGTGACACACTTAGTAATTTTTACCTTTGTCAAGTGACGATTACTACACATCTGAGCTACATCCCCCCTTTTCTAACTTCCACATCCCACTAAATGAAAAATTTTATCCTCGAAAGATTTAACGTGCAGCAGCTTCTCTAGACGGCGCGTCTTCAATGTTAAAGGCCCGAACACATGACACGCCAGTCAACAGTCGTTGATTTTAACCTCTGTATTACCGCATCCACGTCAAGTCTCCGAGAAAACGACCCGAAATTGAAACATTTTTTTCAGACACAAAATTTCTAAGTTTTATTTAAAAATTGTGGCCCTAATCTTTTATTCCTTATATAGTAGAGTTCCGAAAACTCGGCCTAATGGGGACCGAAGGACGGTTTGAGTTTGTGGAAATACACGGTAATCGAGAGAGATTAAAAAAGAATAAGTATGAGGGATTTCTCATAAAATAGTCCAGTAAAACTGGTCCAGTCTTTCTGAAAATGGAAATTAAAAAAAAAAAAAAAAAAAGCACGTGCATGTGAAAAAAACAAACAATTTGTTCCAACTCAGGAATGGGCAAATTTTTTTGGTCACGGGCCAAAAATTTAAAAAAAAATGCATGAATAAATGATTGTTAAAAAAAAATGTTAAAAATATTGATTTCTACCGTAGGATCGAAATTAAAAATGAAAATAAATTTAGTTTAAAAAACCAAAAAACCGTTTTATGGTTAAACGAACTCAAAAGTAAAAAAAATAATTCTAATATAAGAATAAAATGATTTACCGGAAAATTAATGTCATTGTGGTAAAAGCGTGGAGTGCTTTGTACTAAATTTTTGCTCTAACTCAGCATTCCGGAATAGAACTAGTAAGAAATTATAACAATTGATATAGAGCACCCCACGCTTTTACCCCCATGACATTAACATTAGATTGCCCAAGGAAGTCATTTTGACTGTGTGTGTGCTTTTTTAATTTTAATGAGAAAGACAATTACATATATAATGGACAATTCATAGGAATTTCTTAAAAGTGTACTTTTCCAAGGAAGAAAATTTTTATTATAATATTTACTTTTATAACTTGTTATATGACTCAGGACTTAATGTAAAAATATCAAAGTTAATTTTTAAAACATTTTATTCATTATCCAATCATTATTTTCACAATGCAGTCATTTTGACTGCTTTTGGGCAATATAAGTATACATTAAATTTCAGTCTTTCTAGTGTTAATTTTCTCGTTAATTATTTTATTCTTACATTAAGAAATATTTTTTTTACTTTTTAGTTTGATTAACCATAAAAGCGTGTTTTTTAGTTGTTGTTTTTATATAAACTAAATAACTTTTATTTCAATTTTTATTTGACAAGACAAAAATTTTCAATTGTTTGTTTCGTTAATTTTCAATCATCTACAGTTATATATATATATATATAAAGGCTGTATCTAAAAGATAAAACCCATTTAATAATTCCCTGCCTTAGAAAACGGTATTTCGCTTAGGGCATTATATTTTGAGGTTTCTTTTGTGACACGAAACAGAGAGTCTCGTTGTTTCCCAGTTGAAGAAGAAAGAAGAGAAATTATAGTATTTGTCTTCTTTCTTGCCCTGAAGAGAAGTAAGAGAAAACAAGACTGCTGAAACGGAAATAGTTTCATAACCTGCCGAAGGGGACGTCGATTGAATGGGGACCCTCAGATCACGGAAGACTGTAGTTTTTTCTCCAGACAGGTGACATTTAAGAGGGGGTAGAATACTTTTTTCGGGTGCCCTTTCATGTTTTTTCTGTATTATTGGAATAGAATTGCTAGGAAGAAAAATTGTTTTTCTTATGTATGGAACTTTTTAGCAGGAATCAATCGTATATCTGGTATTGTACATAGATTCGGATTCAAGTTAAAATATGTTAATGTCGTCATGAGATACGTGATTTAAATTAATAAAAATCTTGTTTGGTTAGATTTTAAGCAGGCGAAACTTAAATTAAGGAAATATTAAATGAACAATATGCTTACCTGTATGTAAAAACGTACAACATCCAAAATATGCGTTTGTTAAAAACTATATAATTTAATAAATCAAATACCATCTAAACTTTTTTGGTGCGAATCTTGAGGAGTTTGATGATATTTAAACTGGTGTGAAACCTGCCCTTTGTGCGACTGTGTCGTGAACCTCCATCCCATGTTGGCTGAGGTAGAAGTCACTCTCATTACCCATATACTTAGGGGATCTGAACGTAGTGGCGATTAAGACGCCATTAATCTGAACACGAAATGAGGGCCAATAGATATTCATAATAGTTATTTTTTTTTATTAATTTAACGTTAAACCGGATAACGTGATGTGTTGACGACAAACAGAATAATAAGAAATAATAGGTGCTTATCTTTTAAATAAAATTAAACCTCTGAACTCACCAAAAAGAAATAATCTAATGTCTTCGAATCATTAAATGACTAGAATTAAGGACTACAATTCAGGGCTAAGCGACCACAATTCAGACAGTACTAGATTAGCGATAATGTCCCTCTATAATCCCTAGCTCTCTGACTATCTCCATATTATTTAATAGTGATGCTCCTTTGTGATGTTGAGTTGTTCCAGCTCCTAATGCCAATTGGACTGAATGTAAAAACCCTTATTTATAGAGGATAGACCTCGAGGATAGCCGTTACAAGAGGGCTTAGTTAAAAAAATTGCTAAGATCTTCCCTATTAAGGTATTCGACTACTTGCGACAAATTTTTTAAAAAAAATGGAGATATGGAGATTTTTTTTGTGGTTTTTAGATTTATTTAGTACATTTTAAGAAAAAAGAGGCTAAATTTAAGAAGGAAAAAAAATTATTACTATTAAAATGGCAAAAATGGGTAAAATTTGACAAAAAATGCCATAAACGTGACCCGCTCTGTAAAAATAGTAAATGAACAAATTCTCAATTTTCCAATTTTGATGAATTACTTCGCTGTTCTTTTTTGAAATTACCTTCAGGATAAGTTATATATTGATTTTTACAAAACCCAGAGCACTTTAGCTTAGTTAATATATGAAATTGCTTAAAAAAACAGTGATTATATTCACATGAAGAACTGTAAATTTTGTAATAAAACAGTGATTGATAAATCTGAAGGTTAAAAAACTTCTACTGTTATATAGAATATACATAAAAAATTTCAGCAAATTTTTTAAAAAACCTTTTTGAGCAATCGCTGTCCCCGTTTGAGTTTTTCGAAAAACACATTTCCGTGGAGTAAAGGATGAAAAGTTTACATGTTGTGTAAGGTTATGGCATCTGCTTACTACTATAACACTTGTAATTTTATTAACCCGCGGACACTGCGCGGGGTGTTCTACACCCCCAGCAACAAAGAAATCCTCCCAGATTTCTAAAAAGAATGTGCAGAACCACGATTTTTCTGTAGTTGCACATTTGTGTCATTGAACCTCAGGCGTGATGCGCAATCCTCTTTAAGAAAACGGTTGGAAATGTACGACCTTGAAAAGTTTATCTGAGTGGGCTGAGAATCCCCGCGAGAAGTTGAGCATTGGTATATAATAGCCCGTTCTTGAAAGTTTGGAAAATGATTAAAATATTATTTTCTTTACTTTCTACGCATTATTAATCTCATTAATTATAAAGTATATTTATTACCGGCATATACGTTTTATACTGGTTTATGAAAAAATATAAAATTATGTGTTTTAAAATGAAAATTTTGTATGTTTAGTTTAAATTAATGTTTGTTAGTCTCATTTGTGTGCAATAAATTAAATAATTTTATTTGTATAATACAAACACATCTTGTACTTTATAAATATGTATCATAATGACTTAATTTTTATTTTTATAATTAAATACACGCGTTAAAAGTTTGGGGTGTTCTCTACACCCCGCGAGTAACGAAGGTAGCAAAAACAGGCGCGAGTGACCGCGGGTTAAACACTTGTAGTCCCATATGGTCTACCAAAGCCCTTAAAGATCAATGAGGTAACCAAATATATTTTTTCAGGCGTGGTGAGTGTTAGAAGATTGCCTCATTCTCCTACACTTTAGTATCCTGAAGACCTCATTCCTCCGTGGGTGGACACATACATTGTTCGACGATACCCTGTTGTGTCAACTTCTGATATAAAAGGATGAAGGCTAAAAATTCCAACCTGATGAGCAGTTATTTCTCATAATTAGTCATCTAATATAGATTGATAGCTTTTACACATGAATTTTAAATTAATGTCAAAATATGTGGAAATTTACCAAGGTATGCAAAATAAAAAAGAAACTACTAACATTCAAACTAACTTCATCGAAAAATTCAATAATTATATACAGGCATTATTTAAAATGTTCAATTTACTCAAGTTCACATTTTAAAAATTTATTCACTGTAAATCATTCATTTTAATTGGTAGATTAAATCAGTTACAATGATAAACTGGAATAAAATTAAATTATTTTATACCATGAAGAAAAAAAGAATTCCATATTTTGAAACGTGAAAGTGTACTTACTTTCACTCTTAAATTGAATCTGCGAATGTATTCTATTTCGAGGTTATTAAACATATGTATAATGTACACAGAAATATCGTATTAATTTATTAAAGATATTTATCAAAATAACTCAATATAATTTTTTTTAAAAATTCAATTATGTTGCCTAATTTTTTTCTTTAATTTCTTGATTTTTAACCTAATCAACCTCTTCAAAAATGACAGTTATTTAATACTGAGTAGTCCAAAGTATCAACACAAGGTATTCCAACTATGTTAGGGTATTAAAATATTAGGAAAATATTTAGGAAAACACCTAGCAAGTTATGAAGCTATTTGACCTTGGATAGAGAGAGAGAAAAACTGTAAAAGGGAAGAAAAAACAACTCTTTAAGTATAAAGGTTACACAGAAAGAATAGAAAGCTATGAGTGTAGTTTTCATAGTTGCCGGGATTGTCTGGAAGGGACTATAAACTTTATGGTTGCTGGAAAACATAGATCTATCCAGTTCTGGTTTTTATTCGGGGGCAATCTTAATGATCAGCTAGAATAACCTTCGAGCTCCTCAGCGTTGCAACACAATATACGTAACGCACCAACATCAGACCATTTGTATACCTGAACTCATTCAACTTTAGTTATCAGAAAATCATCAAATAGGTAACATTTATTTTTAATACATATGGACATCTCATCATATATATGACATATTTAAAAAATATAATTTTCCTTTTATGAAACATTAGCTTCTTATTAGATAATGCAATCGAGGCGATATTAATATTTTTGATAAATTTCACAATGAAGCCCATTAAATAAATAACCTTAGCGTATTCGAAACATATAATTTGCTTTAATTTGGGTTAGCTTTTGACTGTAATATTTTAAATTCCATGCCGTTATCAATACCCAGAGCAATTGACAATGCCGCTTTACGGTTTATATTTATTTAATAAATATACTGTGCTCTCCATTTATCCACAAAAATGTTTAAAATTAGTATAAATTTAGATAAAGCTGCGATGAAAGCATTCATTTGCTTATCTTAAGTACTATACTTAGCAAGCGATTTGCATATAAATCACGACGACCGTTCAATCGAACTTCCAATTCAATGCGAATTGTAACAGAGTAATCAATCATTCAAACAGAAAGGGGTGCTTTGTCTCGCAGTTCTATTCCGAATAACGAAATTTTGCTGAACATTGTTCAAACAATTGATCTCAAGGAAAGCAATACTTTTTTGATGCTACCAATCTCCTTTTGTCTAAATCTACAGATGGAAAATTGCTTATGTGTAGCTAAGCCTAAGAAATTAACAGATGAAATAATATTTATATTGTTCTTGATTTCGATTTTATGAAACACAGTGAAAAACGTTTAACTCGAAAACACTTAAGATAGCGTTTTTCAAACTGTGGGGCAAGCCACTAGGGGGGGAGTGTGAGAATCCTACCAGGGGGCGAGAGCATACTGAAAAGGGGAAAATAAATGATCTTTCAACTAAAATATTAATTTACTGAAAGGAAACAAAACCAAATACGTTCTAAACTATGAAAAGTAACATAATACTTATCCTAATAATTAAAAGTAAAATAATGTCCATCATTATACTTAAAGAACTACACAGCATACTCGTAATAATGCACAACATGTGTTTTTGCTATGAAATAATTCTAGAATAACAAAAAATTCGAAATAATTTTGTTAATATTTAAATATAGGATTCTTATACTATAGTTTGAATTTTTATGTAGTCTTTACATGACATATTTTTTTCATTAGTTTAATAGTGAAAAGACTAAATGTGAAAAATAGTTTCTATACGAAGCTTATTAACACAGCAACATACATAATTTTTTACTAAATTTAAAGTAGGATTTTTGATTTATACACCAGGAATAAAAAATCTATTTCAAGCATCACTTCTAAAATAAAATATTCATATCAATATTAATTTAAAATCCATTTAACGATTGAATTGTTGGAGAATATATAATGATTATGTTACCTTTTCTTGAGTACGAGAATATTACTATTTTGTTAAAAATGTTCTTTTAATATTAAAAAAACTATGAACTTCAGACTAAATCGTCTGAAACATTGGAAATAAATTTATAGTAGCTAAAAATTATATTAAAATGACATAAACTCTTCAGTTGTTTTACACTGTCATAGGAATATCTTTAAAAAGTAGATATGTTTCTTTTTCAATTACAAGCTTAAAAAAAATACTTCAAAGATAATTTATTTTTTAGGTACATACGAACTTACTTCTTTTTCATACATACGTATTTTTATGCTATATATATATTTTTCTTCTTCATTATTCTTTAAATCAATGCAAACAATAAGTATATGTATATATTTAAAAAAAATAAACGATAAAAAAGTCGTCTTTTACATTAATATTTACGTCATGAATATTCAAATTATAATTTATTTTGCCACTGCTGTATTATGAAATCATTTTATAAGGTCTAAAATTAAAGAAAAATAATTTGAGATTCTCGTGCAAGTAGAAAATTTATGCTCCTAAAAATTACAATAGGAATCAATACGAAATCTTCGAATTTAGTTTACTAATAAAAAAAATTAAATCATTAATGATAAAATGACTGGAGGGAAAAATTAATTAGTTTTACATCGTAGATAACATTAAAAATAAATGTTCGAATTTGTCATTTACGATGTTAATAACTTTTTTAATAAAGTAATTGATATTATTCCACATTTAAGTAAACATTTTAATTAACTGAGTAATTCTTTATTTTAATAAATATTTTTAAGTTTGTGTCAGTAAAAGTATTTACGCTTGAAATATATTTATTTTTCTCATTTATTAAACATTGTTCGATTGTGAATGCTGTTCGAAATGTTACTTTTAATAACTTCTTTATAAATTAAATCTTTCTTAAAGAATTCTTGAAGAAAAAAAATTAACTGTCGTTAAAAAAATTCTAGGGATGTAACAATTATTTTTCCTTTTCTATTTCAATTATTATGTACGAGAAAACTAGTTTCCGTGTTATTGGATTTTTCAACCAGACAAAATTTTTATTACGTGTGTACCTAAACACAATGTTTTGGTTTTACAAAGAGGCCAAAGTTTTAGTTGGGGAAAAAGTAATATAATTTTATATTGTACTGAAGATAAAATAAGAATTACTGAAAGAAATTAGTTACTGTGTATACAGGAAAAACAGAGGCTATATGTAATTCTAACCCGGATATGCTCTTAAAATCAACTGATCTTTCTTTACATCTAATATATATATCTAACACTTATTATTTATAACATGAAAGATAAATTCTGATTGCTCAAAAATATTTTTTTATTATTCAAAACCAACTAATCATATTACCTAAGTGAACAAGAGAAAAGTAATGTTACAAATACTTCAATGAATATGTGTGTGTTTCGTCTTTGAAATTATATATATGGACTTTACAGAAATGAACACCCAAGGAGGGGTGGGGTGGGTTACAGAGAGTTTGGATAAAAAAAATATCCTGTTTTCAGTATGTGTGGCACATTTATGCGTGGCACAAGAACTTGTTTTAGTTAAATCGACTGCAGAGAGCAGTGGACGGAAGGGCATAGATAAAAAGTTATTGTTTTTGATCAATTATCCTTACTGACTTGAAATTTTGTAAACATGTTTCTTTTGTTAGATAGAAATCCTAGAAGAACAGGTTTCGTGGAAAATAATTCCCAGCGGTTTTTACGGGAGGGGATTAAGAGGGCCACTCAAATAAAAATTTCCGTTTTCGACCTACAAGACCAACAGACTTGAAATATGGCAAGCACATATTTATTACTGGAATAGAGTTCTACGAAGAACGGGCTTAATAAAAATATCCTCTCATTGGAAGATGTGAAGAATATGGATAAAAAGTTCCCGTTTCTAATATGTTAGGCATACACACTTTAAATTTGATAGGTATGTTACTTTTGTTGAGTAGAGATGCGTAAAAAACACATTTTTTACCAAAATCAACTCCCGAAAGGGATATGGCGATGGCTTCTGGGGGTGTAAAGATGAAAATAAATACCCGTTTTGCAGCTATTAAACATACGGATTCGAAACGTTTAACATTTGGGCTAGCTATATTTTTTTGCTATATAAACACAGACTAAGGATAAGTTTTTCGGAAATTTTCTACCAAGAGAAAAATGTTTAGCGGGAGTAAAAAATAGACTTAAGTTTTAGAATTCGAGTCATTTTAAAATTAAATAGCGAGGGCTGTAAGAATTCTTTTCAGTACACATGAAATCTTGATGGGAAGACTAATACATCAGTTACACTATATTCATGCAACATCATGAAATATCGAGCAAAGCGAGTGGGCAATGGCTAGTAGATATACTGACATATATAATATTCTTATTCAAATAAACATTTAAGCATGACGGTTCTTATAAATTAATTCAGTTAATATCACTCTGAAGTACGGTAATAATTCTACCTCTAGTTTCAGCCAAGCCTTTCTCATTAATGCGACAGTTAAAATTAACAATCATGTAGATCCATTGTACCAATTATCGAAACTCCATCAGCATCTAAATGGAATTATCAGTTGGGGTCGTTGATTGAACCAGAAGCGGAATGAAGACCGATAGCGTTCATTGTCTTCAATTCGAATCTCTGAATTGACCTTGTCATTAACGTTGTCTAGCACCAAATATAGGTCATTCTGTTGTAAAATTTGGTGTTAGATTATCTAGTAATTGCTTTAAATTATTGATCCTCTTATTTCTGTGACATTATTCTTTATGTTTTCACAATGCCACAAAACTTAAATAGGATTCTAAAAGTATTAAACTTAAATCTCATTTTGTATAATGAAACTTCTAAGATATTCTACAGAAAAGCCTTTTCAGCTAAAATACAATAGTATTGTTATTAAACGTACTTCTTTGTAAAGAACACGTTGAACCTTTTTGCAACATTAATTAGTATAAGACAAGAGTTACAAACCATTTTGTTTAATTACAAAATGTGTTTTAAAATCCCAAATGAAGTATTTTTCTCCTTACTGCTTTGTGATATAGCTTTTGCTATTGTAATATTTTTATAATCACATTTTCTTTGTTAAGTATGTCTATTGAGTGTAATACACAAAACTGTTGGAAATATACCAACCTCAATACTTTTACCTTAATTTACCATCTCACCTGGAATTTCCGATAGGCGAGGACTGAAGGATAAAGAAGTTTGTAATGAGTTAATTTTTACGTGAATTGCAAATTAAACAAAAAAAAGCAATTTGCATATCTCAGCTGAACAAAAAAAAAAAAAAAAAAAAA
>BMAV01004696.1:40603-76135 GCA_019973955.1 Trichonephila inaurata madagascariensis | reverse complement strand
CAGCTATCAAAAAATCATTTAAATTGGTAAATTTGCAAAAAATCAATATTAGGTAAGCAGGGGTCTACCCCAAACCAAAAAGCATGACAAGGGGTCTATGAGACAAAAAAGTTTGGGAACCTCTGTTCTAATGAAAGCATTTCGTTTTTAATAAATAGGTTAAGCATTGTAGTCAGCGAAAACATAAATCTATTTTTCTAAGAAGTAATATTTAAATTAATTTCATGAAAGAAAATATATTTTACAAAAATTTTAATAAAATAGCAAATTACTAATAACTTTAAGGAAGATGTTTAGAAAAAATAACTGTATGATAGGATCACCTTAGGGTTTTCTCACTAATTTTTTAACATTTTAAAGAAAGGTGATGAATAAAATCAGTAAACCTCTTAGCCATGCAACAATTTTAAAATATGATCAGTTAATTTTTCTATAGCTTTCCAAAGAAAAACGCATCTAACACTCTCAGATTGTTCTACCAATATGAGACCTATGTGTGAACATGTTTAACTTTAGTAAAAGTGACCTAGAACTTAACATAATTCGTTCTCAATTTAAAAAAAGCAACAAAAAACGAAACTAAATCACGCCTAAAACGGATTTGCTTAGAAACCGAGTATACAATGCACTGATGGAGAACTATTTGCTGTGTTGAACCAGAATTTTTCAGATTCACTGTTGCTTGAGAGAAGGTTCTTTTGGAGCTTTTCATTCGACTTTTTTTCCCGAGTTCTTCAAAAAAGAAAAGGAAAAAGTAAATTCACTCCTTAAAATAAGAAAGTTTTCTGGACAGTCTTCTTTAAAATCGATTAAATCGGGTTTTCAACACGAAACACGTATTGTAGAGATTTATTTCTTAGGAAATGCTGTTGAATTTCAGCTTTTGTTGGGAGTGGTAATGGTTGTTTAAAATCAAAACTTGAAGAGCATTCAATAAAGTGGTTGAGTGCTCCATAAAAGATTTTGAAGTTTAGCCATTTTTTTTTTCTTTCGTGTTGTTATACAGATTTTCAATTTGAAAAGCTTTGGTTTTGAGTGGTTTTAAAACGTTTCATTGGAGGCCTGCTTTTCTGAACGTGTGTTTAAAAGCTTGGTAAATATACTTTGCAATAAAGCCTCATTTGCAAGTCCTGGAAAGAGTTGTCTTTACAGGCAAGCTCATTTAAAGTTTTTCGCCTAGTTCTACACTCGATCAGCTTAAGTAAGGAATAAAAGTTATTTGTTAAAAATAAGAACTTGAACAAATAATATTGAACATTTTCGAAAACAATATTTTAAGGAACATTTGTATTTATTTTGTTATGAAATTAAATTTAGTGTTTATTTTTTATTCTACCTATATGAAAAGGAAAACAAATACAATAAAATATTATGTTTCTGTTTGCTGGCTCCTAATTTTTTTTTACCATTTATTTGATGCGAAATTCAAGAAATTATTTAATCAGAAATCTAGAATTTTTTCATATGTTTACTTGTAAAATTTGGCAAAAAGATATATGCAAGCTTTATAGAATGTTTAATATACAGGGATTTTTTTTAAGACTGACACTATTAGCCTCGCAATAGCACCAAATTTGATATGGACACTAATAATAGCAAAGGAAGGAAGATTCCAAGAAAAAATTGATTAAAAAATCTTAATAGGGGTATGTTAGGGTGTTTTTGTACTTCACGAAACCGAGAATCAGCACAAAACGAGGGTATCAAAGCGAATTCCCCATTTGTGCTTTTAAAGGCGACAACCGAAACAGTAAATTGTGCTGTAAAAAACACGTAAAATACTCCGAAAAATATTAGTCTCGGTCGAAGAAAGTCAGTTCAAGTGAATATGCGAATATGCCACTTTTTTTGCCATATAAAGCTACAGGTGGCTTTAAACAGTATGAGTTAAGGTATCAGACTACATTCGGAACCCTGATTTTAAAAAAGTGCATAAATGTATAATTTTCATGATATTTAGAGTCACTTAGATTAGAAAACATGTATAAAATTGTTTTAAGGACATTACGCCAAAAAAAATTATTTAAATACAATATTTTGGCAAAAAATTAACTTAGAATAACCTTTTTTCCAAATGTTCTCCTTTTGTAAAAAATGCTTCTATTGTATTAATATTTTGCCTGTATATAGATCAGACCTCTGTACAGAGGCTCAACTATGATTTTTTGAAAAATTCAGATTATTTTCAGAGTTACAACCATTTGAAATAATTATCGGCGTATTTTCTTAAAATTTCTCCCTTGTGTTTTCGCAAAATATGGATAAACCGACTTCCGAGTTATACACTTCAAAAATTCTAGTTGAGACTCTGTACAGAGGTCTGAGCTATATACAGGCAAAATATTAATACAATAGAAGCATGTTTGACAAAATGAGAACATTTGGAATAAAGGTTATTTTAAGTTAATTTTTTCCCAAAATATTGTATTTAAATAATTTTTTTTGTCATAATGTCCTTAAAACAATTTTATACATATATTCTAATCTAAGTGACACTAAATATCATAAATATTGTCCATTTACACGCTTTTGCAAAATCACGGTTCCGAACGTAGTCGGATACCTTAAAAAAAATCTCATTTTCTTTCTCTATAACATTAAAAGCGACATACCATGAAACTATTAACTGGAGGAGACCATAAATTATGCAAAGTATTAACTAATGAATAACTAGACGGAGATCTAGAATATTGCAGAGGATCATCCTATTCACATATGTAAAACAAAAAAACATTCAAGTGCAAGATAATTTCCATCCGAAAGTGATTCCATCTAACCACGAGAATTTTATCAATGCATCACAGACATATTCACGAACAATATGAGTGGAACTCACCATTTGGCAGAGTGCGTAGAATTTGCCTTACGGGGAAATGTGTCAAATGCGAGATCACTTAACATTGGGGTCCGAACGGTTCGACCATTTGATGATGTTGGCAGGAGTGAGTGAAAAATGACCGTACGTTAATGGCCGTTAAAAAGATAGTAGTGGTCTGGAAGCTACGACACAGTGGTCACCTGATCTGCCCGCACAGCTCCTAAGGAAGTCCTTATCAAAGATCCTATGCGTAACCAGTTTCTCAGTGCTTGGGATAGTCATCGATTGGCAAATCAGAAAACTTGAGCTTAGTTCGTGGAAGTTGTTGCTTGACTACCCAGCACCATTTCACATTTCTGAATGTATTTACTGTGGTATCCGATGCATTTGGCCTGGGATGTTTCGGGCTGTTTTCAGTCCTGTTTCGAACTGACTCCTCGTAACAAGCCAGGACATGTCTAGAGACGTCTAGGACAACGATATCCTCACTTTCGTCTGCCACACAGCCAAACAAACAGATATTAAGGCATTTTGTGTTATTTCATTTAATAGTCCAATCCGTTTGCTTTCCATCCATGATACATTTTCAGCAAGGGGGCCCGTTGACTAGATTGTACGTCTGACAGTTTTGCCTTTCTTTTCACAGTCCCCTGGGCTTATATTTCATCACGATGATGCCTATTACATACAGAATGCCTTTTTACTGCAAGTTTTACGGCTTATACAGCTCCGAGTCAAGGGTCTTCTTTTTAGAAAATATTTAGGCTCTACTGATTAACCAAGTATAGGCACTGATCTAACTCGTAGCTTGGTTTGCCATCGCTAGGGAAAACTTCGTAAATTATATGAGCAAGTAAGCAATCGGAAGATAGTTTGCGTCAGATCCAGGGGGATCCCATTTTTATATTTGTATTTCCTGAGAAGAAAACACTATATTCCTAGGATATTATTTGTTTTGATTTTATTACATATGAGTCATACCTACCAGTTTTTGTCTAATTCAGTAAACTCGTTGTTTTGGTGTATTTTTTATGTTATATATATATATACACACACACGCATATGTGTGTGTAAGTATGCGCGTTCGTGCGTGCATGGCTGTGGGTATGTGCCTGTGCGTGTGTGTGTACACAACATGGATTGATTGATCTTGTTGCAGTTCGATGAATAAATTTCGAAGTTTGATCATGACCTCGAATTGATATTTGATCAAATCGTTTAGTATTTCCCTATAATAATTACTTCAACCGGAACTAATGCAAATTTCTCTTGAATATTTTTGAATTCTATTCTCACTTAGAAAATTTCAAAGTCAAAGTGATTCATACGTGTATACGATGAAATGCTTTGAGGTATCCGAACATGTTGAAAATGATCAAATTCGGTCAGGACAGACATTTTTGTTTTTTATTCTATTGAATAGAGCTATCTTTTGACTTAAAAAAACATACTTTGCATTCTTTTTACGCTATCTAGAGGCTATATTACAGTAATTTTTATAAAGTTAGAAAAATCGGAAGTGGGTTTTTGAAGTAGCCATTTAAAGATTTTACCAGAAGTAGACATTTAAATTGCTCAAAATCTATTATTACGAGTCTGATAATACAAAATGATACAAATGTATTTCTATAAAACTTTTTGAACATGATATTTATGTTATTTTCTAGAGAATGTAGTAAAATATTTCTTATTATATGAATACGGCTTGTTATTTAAATAACAGTCTCATAAAAAATGTAACATTTCATATAATGTTTACTCAATCAGCTCTAAAAATTTCATATTTTAATGAAATATAAAAATGTTAGTACATTTTCTAGATAAATGCATCTAATTTATTTTAGTAATACTTTTACTAATATATGTTTATTACTTTTTTCTCTTACTGCTTTGAAGTTTTTCAAAACTATTGCTAAAGTTACACTTATAATTGTGATTTTTGTAAAATTCACTTAATTTATTTTAAATATTGTTAGTTAAATAGTAGTATTTATTGGTATATAATGAGTACTAAAAAAAGCATATATAATATTTAAATATGTGATTTTGTTAAAAAGTATTTCGAACGTCTTCGGATACAATTTATGATTCAATAATATCTCAAGATTTCAAAATTTTCTGAAAAAATTATTCGCCACGATTTCTTTTAGAAAAGGTGTCATTTTAACCAGATTTCTGTAAGAAGAAATACTATTACTATTAATAAATTATTACTTACAAACACTGTTTCTAGGAGAAATTAATGTAGTAGGATTAAAATAGATTTTGGAAAACAGGTATAAACTTAAATCCATGATCAAAATAATTTCATTAGTATTGTTAATCGACTTCCAATTACATGTTGACAACATGTAACAGATGTTTTGAATGTCATCATTTAAAATGAATTATTTTAATGCTTTTGAGAAGAAATGATAAATATAAATTTACTAACAATAAATTTAGAACATATTCCAAACGACTTGGATTAAAAATTAAAAATAAATTGTTTTTAATAATAGTCATAAGAACTCAAAAAGTATAGTATTGAGATGCTAAAAATAGTATAAAAATTAATTGTGAGCGAATAATGTTTTTATAATCCTGAAGAGGTTGATTATTTTAAAAAAGGAACTTATACATGAACACATTTGATAAATTTTAATTAATCTTTAATTGTTACTAGCTTAAAAAGAAAACTAAAAACTTATTTGAAACTAAAGTTACTTTTATTTCGACTCACATTATTTCAGAACAAATGCTCAGGAATATTATTATAAAATATTAATCTCCGTCCATTTCATATAAAAAAGGGAAAATAGTAGTTGTGAATGGAATAATATAGTTGATATATATATAAAAGATAAGCATGAGGAAAAAAAATAGATATTGAATTATGAAAGTTAAGGCAAAAATAAATAAAGAATAAATTTCGAATAGTTTTAAAAAGGATTTATTTTGTTAAAAAAATGTTAAAAAATGCATTACTCCTTTTTTACTAAATGGAAAGTTTGCAATACATTAATTAGTTCTAATTTTTAAAATTTCTTTCAGAATTTATTTTTTTAATTCATGTATTTATTTATTTTTATTTATTTTTTTTTTGTCTTTAATTTCTAAAACTCTTATAAGGATTATTATTTAAAACTATAGCAAAGCTCATAAGAAAAAACTACTCTCACGTACTCAAAAGAAGTAAAGTTTAAAATGAATTCCAATCTATTCTTCTTTTCCTCTTTTTCAATTTTTCATCAAAGTTAATATCAATTCATTTTTTATATGTTTTTTTAATGTGTTAGCTTTTTAATATGCATTAAAATCTATTTTTGAAATAAATATTTGTAAAGTGAAATTTAAATGTAGCAGTAATATTTCTCTTCACTTTGAAACGATGAGGAGTATTTTAAAATTTAGACCTATTAGATAAACTATGAAAGGGACTTCCATGAATAATTTTAACAATTGTTGTTGGAAACTGGACAACATTTAAATTTCAATGTTTCAACGTCCAACTTTCAAAATACACTGAAGTTCAAGTAAATTAAAAGTACTTCTATTGTGCAAAATCACTATTCGCTTTGATAACAATTATAATTATGTTTTAACATGGACTCGACAAGACACAAACTTTTCGTAAGCTATATGGCCCCATGACAATTAAAAATTCTTCCACTACTCACTATTGTGGAATGGAGAGGGGTCACAGGGTCAGACGTCACCCTCAATTGTATCCCTACTTGGGCAAAGAAGAAATCTGGTTCTTCGAACTTCTCATTCATTCCCTTTAAATCAGTGCTTCTCAAACTTTCAATACTTGCAACCCGATATTCAATCATAGTTTTCATCCCCCCCCAGTTAATAACAATGTATTGAATTCAATAATAATATACTTTGACATTAAACCTACAATACGACTTTAACCTCTTAAGAGTCATCAGCGTATATAAACGTCTCGTTCAGCCAATGCATTAATTGCCCAAGACATATATATAGATCTTTCTGAGGTACGATCTTTTCGGTGCATTGCTATCCATAAAACAATTCCAAAGTCTTTGGAATGCAGTAAAAGGACCTTGACAGCGTTTTCGATGGAATTACTTATTTCAGAGGCTTTGCTTACTTATTATTTTTAACACCCCTTCCTCAATACACCACATACGCTTGCCTACAACGTGTTCAACGGTGGCATTGGGAGCGAATCACGTAATTTTTAATCAGCATTTAAGGGATTAGTTACAAACCGTACAAATTACCATGTGATAAGTGTTAGGTTTTGAATGTAATTTTATATATGACTATTCCATGGGGTCAGTGGTAATTATTAAACTTGTTCTTAACTTAGCATTATAAAATTTATTATAAAATATATTGCTCAGTACTGATATATTTTTAAGTGTATTATATCAGCGTAAATGTGTTTTTATTATTTTAGAATATGCTTTGTTTGTTTACTTTCAGTAAATTAATAATTTTTTAAATTATATTTTGTTTTCAACTTTTCAATATGCTCGCACTCCACTCGTAGGGTTAACACGTCCTCCTAGGTGGGAGCGTCTCACAGTTTGAGAAAAGCTCATTTAAAGCATGAAACGATACAACCCCCTTACGTAGCTTATGTTAGAATTTAAGTTTACTATTTTCTGTGGTTGTGATTAAGGTATTACAACTTTACTAATAATGCATGCTCTGGTCATGAGAGTTGCATATTACTTGAGCTGAGTATGCTATTCTTAACACGAGAGCAGTTGCACGGGACACAGAGTCACCCCAGGTTCACGAAATCTTTAATTATGGAAACACTATTTATTTGTTACCAATTACCTTGATAGCATCCTCCTATATGATAGTCATCATGCGAACTAAAATGCATTTGTCACATATCTCCCTCTTTTTTGGGAGTGGCAAACGGTTTTTTTTACAATATTATGGCACTGGTTTTGACTCTGTTCCTTACGCGACCTCTTTATTTCCAAAATATTTTCTATAAACATGCTACGTTTTTAACCAGTAAGCAACATAGTGGTTTTGATGTTTGTGTTGTATGGCTTATTACGGTTTATAAATATAAATTAGTAGAATATAGAAAAATAAATGAGTATCTGTTGTCTGTACTGAAGGAAGTTGAAACTAATCAAGCAAGGGAAGAACATGCTGAAATGATGCATATTAATCATGATAGCGGAAGTAAATTCGAGAAAAGAGATGAAGGTGAAACGTTCGAGTTGAAAGGAAAATTTTCAAATGCTACCTAAAGAACTTTATCAAAAAAATATAGTCACAAGTGTACCACAAAACACACTTCGCTCTTTTTCAAAAAGAAACAAGCAAAAAAAAGTTTAACATGTTACTTGTTGGGGGACATAAAACTATAATAACTTGGAACAAAATATGACAGATTTACCTGCAAATATCATTCCTCCAATGCTTCCAAAATGTGTCTATTTAGTTCAATTTGATTAGATTTTTTCTCAAACTATCAAAGAAAAATTAAAAAGTCATTAAATAGAGGTAAATATACATTCTCTTAGTAAAATTATTCATTATAATTACGATTTTTATCGAGTACAATAAAAATCATTATAAAAAAGGATTGGGGTGACTCTGTCACACCGCGTGACCATTAATGTTAGTATAAAGTGCGTGCCTGCTCCCGGATTAAGAACTCTGTACGTGTTTATAACCGAAGTTACTCGCGTAGTTGTCACATTTAAAATCATAAATTTGGATTTTGCTTTCATAATCATGTTTTATGTTGATTCTCAGTTTGGTAAGCTAAAACAGCGCTATAAATACCCCTAATGGTGAGTTTTTATTTTTTTTTTTTTTTTTTTGCGTCATTATCAGTCTTTATACTAAAGCTGGTGTGATTGCGCTGGTTAGATCGAACTACAAATGAATGTAAACAGTATAAGTTTAAAAAAAAGACACTCTGTATTTTTAATTATAAGTCCTTTTTTTCTTTATATACAACCATACTACTATCCTTTTTTATATTTCTCCCTCACCAAACATCGCCTGCCTTCAATATTGCCCTCTCTCTCTCTCTACTTATCTCACAACAAAAATCCCTTCGATCTAGGAACTCATTAACTGCAGCACTTCTAGCTCATGTACCAAACATAACTGACCACCTCCCGATAACACTCACGCGGTAATCACAGTGAGGAGCAATCAGCTGCCTGACCATAAAGATCTGGCCACTTCCCCTGAATTTCTGTAGCGTGTTTATTAATATCAAATTACACGCTGGCCTATCCATTTGGGCAATCTGCATAGATAGGGAGGGATGGCTCCATGCATCGGACGACTGCTTCACAAGTAGCCATGTAATTAGCAGTGTCATGGTACATGTTTCTGGTCCGTAAACAAGAGCGCTGTTATGTATTTAAGTTTCCCTTTGAGAGAAATGCTCTTACCGAATGCTTTTGCCGAATTCTCTTTATTACCGAATGCTTTCAAACTGGTTTAATAAATCAATTAGAATTGTTTTATTAAATTTATACATTAAATATTCTTACTCAAAATGAATTTTACATGACTGATTTTTTTTCTTATTAATCTAATTATTTGTTAACCTCACCCTCGTATATATACGTCTTACTTAACTAGTGCTTTCAATGTCCCCGACGTATATATACTTTATTCCGAAATGTGATTGATTTCTTCTCTTTGTTCTACTATCAATAAAATTCTTCGATCGCTTTGAAAAGTGACACAATGACCTGGACGGTGATTACAAAAGATTTACTTATTCCAGAGAAAAATTAGCTTATTGGAGCCTTCTCTTTTCCCTCCAACCTACTGCAAATCCGTTAATTTGATGCTTAATAATTGATAAATTGATAAAATAGACCTACAATGTTGTACCGGGTGTCCGAAATGTATAGTTAAGCTTTCAAAAAGTAATTAAGAATAAACAAGCATAGATATTCACGTACGGTCTTTTATGTTCCCCAAAGAAATTATCAATTTGTTTTAGCAGGGGTTGGCAACCTTTCTGCAGGGGTGTACAAATCCAATCTACCAATATGATTCAGCGTGCAACACAATAGGACATGTTTGAAACATTTCGATTACCGCGACAATGCATGCAGAGTTAGATAATAGAGGTCAGTAATCTAGATATTCACAGTTATATTATGTATTAATTTTGCATAATTTAAAAATATTTCTTAACATAAAAAAAAACAAAAAAAAAAAACCATAAAATATATTTATTTCTTGAACAAAAATTTAAAAAAATTAAAATTTTACATATATATTAAGTATTTTTAAACATATTTATTAAAATAAGAAATAGACAACATGAAATATAAGTTCTCTTTATTACAGTTCAATAAAAAGATAAATAAAATTTAAATGCGCAAACCTAAAACTTTCATCTCTCTATATTCATATCACAAAATCAAGGGTATAATGTATGACTTTCAATTTGACACGATTCTGAGATTTCAGTAATTAAATGATTTCTTTGCGGACTCGAAGTATTTTTCACATGTTGAAAGATATTTTACTTAGATTTGTAGAACCAAAAACGGAAATCATATTACATGAATTTTTTTCTCCTCACACAAATAATTTTCTTCAGCAATGACATTCAATCTTTTACACAATAGCTGTAAAATTATCTTTGAAGTTATCTTTCAGATTTTTTCGTAATTCTGTTAATGTTCACCACTCTGAAGATGTATGTTAAGTAAGAGAGGTCCATTACAAATTTATCAACTTCCATCCACACAAATATTGAAAAATTTATAGAGTAGTTCAGAGTGCCACTGGGAATTGTATCGTTTGCCACATGTGGCATGCGTGCCATAGGTTACTGACCTCTCCTTTATAGCATGATTTCAATGTGTAAAATAATGGTCGAGAGCAAAAATAGAGTCTATACTAGATATTTAACCACGTTCTGTAAAGCATTGCAGGATTAACATGCTGAATGACCGTTGTAACTCTACTTTTCAATTCATCAGGGTTACAAATAGGAGATCAGATAACAACGTATCGCGACAAGAAGAAATCAAAGGTTGACATACTTACAGATCTAGGTGGAGTAACGTCATGGACCTATTCTTCTGATCCATCGCCTGTGGAACGCCATCAATCTAAAAAACCTTTCTTACCACCAACCTTCAATATGGTGGTGCCCAGCTTATGCTGGACACGTGTTTCAGATTTAAGGTATCCGACTACGTTCGGAAACGTGATTTTGCAAAGCGTATAAATAGATAATATTTATGATATTTAGTGTCACTTAGATTAGAAAATGTACATAAAAATGTTTTAAGAATAGTATTACAAAAAAAATTATTTAAGTACAATATTTTAGCAAATAATGAACATAGAACGACCCATTTTCAAAATATTCTCCTTTTGTGTGAAAAATGCTTCTATTATAATAATATTTTGCTTGTATATACCTCAGACCTCTGTACAGAGGCTGAACTAGAACTTTTGAAATATATAACTTAGAAGTGAGTTTATCCGTGTTTTACGGCAACAGAGGGGAGAAACTTTAAGGAAAAAACGCCAATAACTATTTCAATGGGTTGTAACTCTCAAAATAATGATGCGAATTTTTTCAAAAATCATAGTTTAGACTCTCTGGAGAAGTCTTTAGTTTATATAAACACACACACACACACATAAACAAAATAATATTATTTTAGAAGCATTTTTATTAAAAGGAGAACATTTTGAAAAAAGGTTATTCTACGTTAATTTTTTGCCAAAATATTGTATTTAAGTATTTTTTTTGTCAAAATATCCTTAAAATAATTTTATACATATATTCTAATTTAAATGACACTAAATGTCACGTAGATTGTCCATTTATACAATTTTTTAAAATCACAGTTCCGAATGTAGTCGGATATCTTAAATTCGAAAAACCATTCTGGAACTTGCGCTGATTCTTTCGGTAAATCCCTCCTGAAACTGAAATGTTGTGAAACGTAAGACGTGGCAATATCTAGTTTGTATTTTATTAAACAGAAACTTTCATCTTTTCTGTATGGAACGGAAAATGCTGTAAGAGAAAATTTTTGTTTATTTTGAGGGGTGTTGGAAACCTAAAATCTTCTTATTATGACAATTTTGAGATTGTTACGTTTTCAAATTGTATAGATTTTAACCTTTCTAAAAATACCTTACTAAATTACCTCTAGAGTAATTAGAAACCCTTAAAACTTATTTTTAAACTATCATTGAAACTGGTCCACGCCCATTTGAATGGCGCGTAAAATGTAAACAAAGTACTTCGTTTTGGCTAAAAGTTGAACGTCTGATATAAACCAAAACATTTATCTTTTATTGTAAATTGATCCTTTTATTTATTTTTGTATTTCCTAGCCAATTAGAAGCCTCACTGTATATATTAAAATCAATTAATCTCAAAATGTAAATTTGATGTTCGATGTACCTTTTCGGAGAAACTAGTGTTCCCAGGTATGTAAATTTGTTATGATGTATTTAACATATACTGAAATGAGCTTTTTGTAAAAAACTCAAAAATTCATTTATTACAAAAAATTTTATGTGAAAAATGGGTCAAATTTCACTATGTTTGATAAAATATTTTGTAAATTATGAAAAATCTCAAAATTAGCTAAAAGCTCATTTTAGTTTAATGAGAAAGGTGTACTTTAATTGTATGAAAAATTTCAAGCATGTACATATAACAGATTTTGAGAAAAGGTACATCGGAAACAGCCAATTTAAAATTGTCAGTATATATAGAGAGAAAGAGGTTTCCAACTATCCTTAAGACTGGTCCCAGAGCGCAGGTTCCAATGGCACAATGAGTGTAAATGAGCATGTGTCATAGTATCCATGGTCTGCTGACACACTGCCCACAAAATCTGTGGGCTTAGCACAGTAGCTGAGAGAAGACGACCATTCATTGTAGAAGTGAATTTTTTTCATGTTGATATTTTTTAGATGGAGAAAAGAGCTGTGTTTAAACTTAACGCAAAACTTAGTAAAAGTGCTTTGGAAACATACCAATTTAGAAAAACAAGTTTACGGTGAATGTTGCTTAAGTAGATCAAATTTCTTTGTGTGGTACAAGCATTTTTTGTATGGGATGGATACGGTAGAAGATGATCTAAGTAATGGAAGACGAATTTCATCTAGGAAATCTAAAATTATTGAGAAAGTACGGAATTTCAGACAAACGATCTCTGTGCGTCTCTGATATTGATGGAAGACTCTTTAAGCACCTACAAATAAACGATTCAAACCACCCTGCATGCAGATTTGGGGAAAATTAAAGTGTGGGCTAAATTTGTTCCACACACTCCAGAACAAAAAGCAATGAGAAGTGCACATTGCAGAGTTATTATTTCTGCCCGCTGAAAACGATCCGAACTTCTTGACGTCCATTGTAACAGCTGATGAATCCTGGTCTTTCCAATATGATTTGGAAACAAAGTGACAAAGTGCGGAATGGAAGTCACAAAATTTACCGCAAGCCAAACAAATCAAGAAAAGTTCCATCCAAAATCAAAACAATGCTATTTATATTGTTCGATAAGAAGGAAATTAAATACAAATATATAATTTGTTGCATCTGGACAAACAATTACAGGATAGTACTACTTAGTTGTTTTAAAGCGTTTGATGGTCAAAATTTGTCTAATCCACCCAGAAAAACAGACTGAAAGCATTTTCTGTTTGTTGCACAAGACAATGCACCTAGTTACACCTTCCTTATTGTTCGTCGGTTTTCGGTAAAAAATAATGTCTGTATGTTGAACCATCCACTGTATTCACTTGATTTAGAGACCTGTGACTAATCATCTTTTCCAAAACATAAAAAAGTTAAAAGGGTGTTATTTTGAGGATATTTTAACCATACAAGTAGCTTCGCTGCATGTTTTTCAGGCCATTCCGCAAAAGTGATTTACGACAGCATTACAACAACTGTTACAAGTGCATTGAAACCAAAAAGGTTATATTTTGAATAAAAAACTAAAACTGAAATTAATTTCTTGTTTGGATTGGTTAAAAAAAACTTACTTGACGCATCGTGTATATAGTTATATTTTATGAAACCTTCTACATATAAAAATAACTTCGGCTTACGATTTTGAATGTGTATTACACAAGGTTTCATTAAACATTTTTCTTTCTAAACTATTATTTTCTTTTGTCTCCGGGGCTAAATAGAAATGATTTATATGTATTTGTGTTCGAAATACTATCTCGATTTATGCGGTTATCACCTAGTCCCACCTATCTAGTAAGTTCGGGTATAACTGTAATGCATTTTTTCGTAGATTTCTACACTTTTAAAGTAATTTTTTCAAGTCCTAAAATGTTCACCAATTCCATTTTATGAATATCTCTCTTAGGCCCATCCCTAAAAAAAACTTCCTATTCTATACTATTCCTGTATATATACCTTCAGTTGAAAATAGCGTCACGTATTTTCTTCTAGCAGCAAAATTCATCCTTTTGGTGGAAAGTGAGAAATAGCACAAAAAACACTATCATAAAATAAAACAAAAACATTTGAGATACGGTTATCTGGAAAAATGAGTCATTGTTGGAATTTGCTGTACTCATTTTACTTCACTTTTTCTATTAATAATACAGTTTCTTTGAAAAAATAGTACTATCTGGAAAGAGAATGCTATTAGAGAGAATTTTCTCAACGCATTTATTTTTTTCAGGCCATTTTGTGCGAAAAGTAACAAATAAATTATTAAGTATCAGGTACTGGTCGAAAAGCCGTACAATAAATTTCACCATTTATTGCGCATGTTGTACTTTTCCTAGTTTTTATTTGCGGCATTACAATATCTTTTCAATAATACAAAGATCATTTAATTGACTGTAATTTAAAACATCAAAATTCATCATGTATCAACATTTCATGCTTCGTACAAATATTTTTTTTTCGTTTTTTATAGCTTTTCAAATTTGACCAATAATATATCTTTGTGATTTTTAACTTACTAAAATCAAACTCGATATATATATATATATCAGTGTTTTCATAATATGATATGTGATTGATATAAGGATGACACACAAATTTTCTTTGAGAAATTTTGTAATGAAAATATTAATTCAGAAATCAATGCATATTGAACATAAATGCAATGCGTAATTATAAAGGAAAAATTTATAAGATTTCTTTTAACATAGTAGGAGAACAAAGCGCACAGGTATTTTAAAATATATTTCGATTCATTCTCGCCATGTACACATTTTTATAGTAAAAACAATTACCGTATTTATTCAAATCTAAATGAACCTTTTTTCCTTACGTTTTTAAAAATTGAAGACCTACTACAATACCCGAGAACTTGTTTCCCTTCCCCCCCCCCCTCATGTTAAAATCGCATGTGGCATAGAATCGGTGTAAGAATTCGTTCGGTGGGGGGAAATTGAACATGATTTTCTGACAGGTTAGAAAATCACAAGTGTGTGTATGTGTTACCGTTAAAGTGTGAAATCCGTTATTTCATAAAATAACTAGACATACACACATACACACAAGTCAGTTAAAGTATATATCATTATTGAATTCTACACTTTAACTAGGTAATCTATAGAATAACGATTACTTGATCGTTACAGTATGAAATACGGCACTGTGGAACACGGCCTATGGTTTTAGTTTCGAAGCAGAGACTCAAAAATCCTAGGAGATGACGAATTTAAATAAATTTAAAATTTTAAAATACTTTAAAAACGTAAAATGGGGGAGAGGAAATAGGATTATTGCACTGAAATTATATATGCAGAAAACTTATAGGGATATCTATAGGCAGGTAATCTGGTAGGTACAGATGACCAAGGGGGTCTAGGATTCGAGATATACAGGAAATAGATTTGTATGGGGAGGGGGAGGTTGATTTCTCGTATATCTCGCGATATGACGCAATACTATCGAATCTCTAAATATCAAGACCCTATCTCAATTTCAAAGGGTATCAAAATGTTTACCTACCCATAGGAATAACTTGGAATCATGATATTTTAGTGCTAGAGCCCCCCCCAGGCCTACCAAAAAAGAGCTAAGTGGATAAATGGATGGGTTTCGCCAAAGGTAACATGCGGTTTAAAACTCAAAGCAGACACTCAAATAAATTTCAAGATATTACAAATTTAAAAAAAGTTTAAAACGTTGAAATATATAAAATGTAAGGAATGATCCTATAAGCAAGAAATTTGGTGAGAATATATACAATGAAGGCAGAGGAATCGCATGAGCCATCTCAGAGCAGACTGAGAGGTTCAGGTGTTGAGCTATTGGCAAAATGCTGTCCGAGGATGGAGGCATCTGGAGGGTTGAGTCGTTTTACTTCCTAACCAAGCAGGTAGTTCTATCGTATCCCTCAATACCAACCCCATATTATCAAAAAAATGGCACCATAGGATTAACATGGGGATTGACATTTTATTGTGTAAGCCCTCCCCTACCCAAAGCAGTTCTCATCATTAGTAAAGAAACTATGAAGGAGAGGGGGGAAGGACTTGCCAGATGTTAGACATCAAAAATATTTATAAAAGAAATTTGAAATTGTTTATTTTTCACTTTAACGGTCCATCATTAGTTACTTCATAGAATAACTAATTTCATAAAATAACTAAGTAAAGTATGAAATATTTAATCTATTATATACTTATAAACTGACTTGTCTAGTTATTTCATAAAATACCAAGCTATTCTATGAAATAACTGAATAATACACTTTAACGATAACATATGTATTTAAAAAATTTTCAATGTTAAAAATACTGTGAGTCATATTAGATTTCGTTCTATCTTATATACTTCTTATTCTGAAAACAATCTACAAATCGATGACTGAGGAAAATATGTTTGCGCACTCTTAAGATATTCAATTCGCTTATATATATATATATATATATATATATATATATATATATATATATGGCCCTAGGTCTGCTGGTAAATGAAGAAAGACAACATCTTTAAAATGTATGTGCTTTATTATTCTTCTAGCACAGATACTTCAACATGGCACCCATTTGGTGCCCGATCGGGTGGAACAAAATACAACAAAACAGCGAGGAGTCACCAGTCTCTCTGTTGTATTATGCTCTATCTAGGTCAGCTCTCACTCTACCCTTAAATAGTCTTATTCACCTTCAAATCCCTACGCGGTAGTAAAGATTTCGCTCTATTTTTATTAATGACTCACTTAATTTTTAAATTAAACTTTCCAGACCTGACTAAAAAAGAAAAAAGATAGGTTTATCATTTTTGGGGTACCAAGTCACCGTAAGTATATATTTCTCATTATACTAAAATAAGCTTTTTACAAATTCTGAGTTTGTTCATAATTTATAAAATATTTTATCAAACATAGTGAAATTCGACCCATTTTTTCACATAAAAAAATTGTAAAAGAATAAATGTTTGAGTTTTTTCAAAAAAGCTCTTTTCAGTATATATTAGCCATCATAATAAATATATCATAAAAAATGTACACACCTGTGAACAGTAGTTTTTCAGAAAAGGTACATCGAACATCAAAATTTATATTTTGAGATAAATTGATTTTAATGTATACAGTGATACTTCTAATCGGCTCGGAAATAAAAAAATAAATAAAATGCTCAATTTACAATAAAAGATACATGTTTTGGTGTATTGTATATCAGACGTTCAACTTTTAAGCAAAAACGAAGTACTTTGTTTGCATTTTTCGCCATTGAAATGGGCGTGGCTCAGTTTCAACGATTATTTAAAAATAGGTTTGAAGGTCTTCTGATTACCGTAGAGGTTAAAGTAAGGTATTTTTATAAAGGTTAAATTCTATACAGTTTGAAAATGTAAAAATCTCAAATTGTGAAAAATAAAATAAGATTTTAGCTTTCCAACACCCTTTAACATTATTTATAAACTTGCCCCTCGTGATTATTTTTGATGATAAAGACTTAAGCAATCCAATATACAAAAATTAAGTCATCTCATTAGCTTTACATAAAATTATTGAATCGCCAATTAAACTGAATCTAGCATTAATGCTGCACTTTAAATTCCTATTATGGAATTCGAAATGCTTTGCCGTTCTTATTCTTTTTGTAAAGTAAACACTTACGTAAATGATATTTGAAAACGAACTCAGACGCTGTTATTGATTGCAGATTGCTGCAATAACCCTAACTCTAGTCTGATGCAAGCCTTTATCAATAACTCAATATCTAAAATTAACAATCGTGTCGATTTATCGAATCAATTAACCGAAATGTCACCAAGATCTAAGTGAATTATCTGCTGTGATCATATATCGAATAAATTGGTAAACAAAAGCTGATATATATTCATTACTTCTGAATAAAACCACTAAATCATGTTTGATACTTATAGTCTCCTGGAAAAGATGACGTTCGATAGCTTAAATAAACACTACAAAATTATCTCATATCAATTGCAAATACTTATAAAGCACCTAATTTTATTTTGTGCTCTTTCTCTTCAATATATTTTTCTTAATTTATACATTTACCGGTTATCCATTTATTATAGCAGAGGATAGGATCAAAACCTGGATATATACATTTTGAAATGGATAATGCCGCAGTATAAATATTATATTCCGACTAACAATATATGAGAGTCAATATATTTTAATACAGAGATGGCCAACCTTTTTGGGGAGAGTGCGACTATCTGATAAAAAAAATCATGCGTGCCACATCAAACTTTTCCCACAAACAAACAAAAAAAAAGATAAACAGGTGAAAAAATGTTACATATAAGCTTATTACGGGATTTTTACGCAAATAGGTCATTTTTTAGTGTAAGTCTATATATATATTGGAGTAGTGAAAATTTATAAAAATAATATAATAAATAAGACACACAAAAGTACAAACTTAGATTTTATGATTAATAAGGTTCAATCACAGTGAAACTAGGCATAACCTTAAAATTAGTAACTTGAAGCATTTAACTCTAAATATATGTACCGTAAAATCCGGTGAACAAAGCGTACTCAAAAAACTCAAAAAATAGGAACGAAATTTAAGCGTGCGCGCTGTACGCCGGGTATAAAAATAAGAGCTTTAAGATTAAAACAAAAAAAAAGGATGAGAATAAAGGGGAAAAAAATAGATTTCTATATAAACCGAAATACTGTTTATTTTTTATGTTTGTTCCTCATGAACTTACAGGACTGTGTAGTTCTTGACGTATATCATTTTTCTAAGACTTAGAAAAATACCTTGAATAAATGACTTCAAAACATATAAAAACGTTCCTTACTTACATTTCAGGTTTCTTCGTAAAAAAAGGGGTACGCGTTATACTGTGAATGTAACTAAAAATTTCAGCTTGAACCCACAGGGGTGCGTTATACGCCGAATTTTACCGTAATTACTAAACAGTCAGTTCTTAAATTGGCTTTTGAATTAGTAGTTTTTTTTTAACCAAATTATCAGTATTAGGATTAGGTTGGCAAAATTAATTTGTTTTAGGTGCATATCAGATAGTTGTGAGCGATATTTTGATTTTATGTTCATTAAAGAAAACATTTATTCACAAACATATACTAATCCAACTATTGAGAATTTTTCCCCTGAGACAACCACATTTAAAAAAATTTGGATAAAAAGATTGTTATTTATTATTATCTTTTATTTTTTAAATTTTTCAGTAAGTCCTCGCGTGCCACTGTTACAACTCTGCCGTGCCACACTGTGGAATGCGTGCCGCCGGTTGGCCACCTCTGTTTTGATACATTATTTACTCATTCAATATTTTCAGGCGTACGTATTTTCCTTGCCTTGTCTCCTAAGCTTACTGTAAAATGAAATTAAGTTTCCTACTCAATAAAACAAATCGGAGAGGATTTATTTTACTTCTGAATTTTAACGATACAATTTTATAAACTTATATTTGTCATAATTATGGTATTCATACTGGCTCTTTCTAGCATTTTGTTTCTGTCTAAAATACTTTTTAAGCTTGTGTATAATTTTTTTTACTATATTGGGCAAAAAAATAAATAAAATAAAATATTTTATCTTACAAAAAGTAAATTCAATGAAAAGAAGTTATATATATATAAATTAAGTCAATTCCTATTTAGATCAACGAGGAAAAATTTTATTTTAGTGACTTTTTATTAAATAGTTAAAATTATAAAAAAAATATGTATATACATATGACAGAATCACAACATAAGGTGGTATTTATTATTTATTAATTTTCATTAAAGTATCGCACTGTCATCGAAAACAATCGGGTACATAAAATTTCAGTTCAACTGAATGCTTTAAAACGTGAGAAATTTTTTTTTTTTTAATTTTGGCCCAAGTCACTAAAAATGAAACCAACGTGACTGTATCAATTCTTTAAATAATTAGTTTCAGTCAATTAATTTTAATTAAATTATCGTATTTTTAAATCAAAAGAATAGTGTATAGAAAATTTCAGGTCAAATGAGTGCTTTAAAATGAGGGGAAAACCTTTTCAAGCTTTAACACACACACAAGTCGCCAAAAATGATGCCAACGTGGCTGTCTTTGTAATTCTTTAAATAATTAGTTTTAATCAATAAATTTTTATTAGCTACAATTAAATCACTGTATTGTCATCCAAAATAAGCATGCATATAAAATTTCAGTTCAATTGAGCGCTTTAAAAATATATTTTATTAACGATTGAAAATTCCTCCAAGATAAATAAATAAATATATAGAGAGTGGGAGATAATAGTAGGAGAATTGAAAAAATAGCTCATGCAAATTTTTTAAAGTTTACTACTGTCTTGAACTAACTGAGATGAGAGTTTGCTATACTTGTTAGTTTCCTCGTTTATTCGTGTATAAAGAACCAATTTTTCTGCATTTATTTCTTTCGTCATAGGAAAATGTCAAGAACAAATATATTTTTTAAAAAGGGCATTTAGGAGATATTAAATAATAATAGTTCGAATATCTAGAATTTTAAATTTGATTTCAAAAAGTAACATTTTTCTCATCTTTATATTACAAGTCTGTGATTTTTTTATTTGCAAGATTTTATTTCGGTTGCTCATATTTAGGAAATATTTCATTTAACCCTTTATCTACCGCATTATAACTTACTGCAGTTATTTTAATGCAATATTTTTTTTTTGAATCATTACATTGAAAATTAAGGGATATACATAAACAAAATACTCAAATTTGGGAAATTTAATTAGTTAGAGCTAATTAATTAAAGATATTCAACAGTAAAATTAAATGTACACACTTTTCACTTAAAATAAATAGTCAAATTGTTTTCTAATTTCTTCATTACCATTAAAAAAAATAAGAAACTTAACTTTTGACATAAACTATTTTTTCGGAACAAAATTGATAATCTTCGCAATCCGCTGAAAACGTCATCAGCTGAAAACGCAATTTCTACTATAAAACTATTCGCCATCCCCGCTATAGTACTCATCATGCTGCCATATATCTTGGAGGAGTGGATTTCAAAGAATACTCCTGATAAGTACCGTCAGAGTATGCGTGAAAATGGTAATTCTATGTAATCTTAAATCGAGTGGTACTTACATACAAGTACCATCGGTAGATAAAGGGTTTAGCCGTAGGTTGAAATTGAAGTTGCATTCTGTGTAACTTTTATAATGCTACGTAATTTAACGACATTAATTAAAGATTTTTATGTAAATATTTTTTTAATATTATAAATACTGGTACTATATACATTTAGATCGCAGTAGAGATCTTCAATTATTTTTACATTGAACTATTTATACAATACATTAAAATACCTTTTCTCTAGTATTTTTATCTCTGCTATACTACAAACTTATTTGTAACCAATAAAACAGTGTAAATACCAGTATAAAAAGATGCGAATAAGTTTTAAAATTGGAATAAATTTAACTAAAAATTATCGTTTCAAGAAACATGTTGGAGAATACAAAAAGCTAGAGCAGACTGGGTATAGATTTATTGCAAAATCCTTCCCCACAAATGCAAATAGATTTTTTTTTTTGCAACGATCAATAAATTTATTTCGAGGTATAATGATTTACTTAGTAAGCCCAAAGTTATTTTAAGAATATCTACCACAATTTTGTTAAATTATTGCTTATTGTATCAATGGTTATATTATTTGATCTCTTTATTCCATAATCAATAAAATCATTTATCGATAAAATAGTATTGTGTCACGAAATTGTTTTCTTAGGATCACCCTCCATACCAATTATATTTCACAATACAAGAAAAAAGAACTTTTTTTGCACATGCTCGACATTACTACGAAACAACAAACATATATTTCTTGAGGTTATTAATTTATTCTCAATGTATACAAATGTGTATGATACTCCCCCTGACTGAAATAATAAAGGAACGTACAAGTATAATGCATTCGATTCTATTGCTCACAGAATATGAATGACTCTTTCTTCGTGACTGAATTTTACTCTCAGAATCCTATTCTACTTTTTAAATGCATAAATTGCATACATTTATGCATGTATCATGTTATAAATCTTCTAATGTACAGTGAAAATTGTCTAACATGAAACTAAGGGACTGAAATATTTTTTTGTGTTAAGAGGTCTCAGGGGTGTTAAATTTCGCAAGAGGTCTGAAAATATAAACAATTTTCAAACAGGTATAACTCTTTTAAATTTAAATTAAATTATTCGAATCTTTTACACATTATTTATAAAAAAAATGAGGCTTCAGAAAAGTATAAATTTTTTTAAAATATAATCATAATTTTAAAAATCACACACATATGTGTATGAAAATTCTATAATAAATATTAAGTACTTTTTGTGTTGCGCAAGCTATTTTCTAAAATAATAGCCTCTGATATATAAAACTTTATATATAGAATTGTAAAATGCATCATACTTTTTAAACCCTATTTAATTTTAGTATTATAAATCTTTTGTATTTCAAAATATTTGTAAAATATTGCAATTTTTTAAATATTTTTTAAAAAATGTAATTTTTTTTATTTATTAAAATATGTAAGTTATAATTCTATTTATATAAAAATAGCTACAGTGTAATAAGAATACATTTAACTTTATAAATCAACTTATCACTAGTAATTAAAGCTATTCTATTAGAAAATAGCACGCGCGACGTAAAACTTAATAAATATTTCTTTTAGAAAAGTTTCTTATTTTCATATGCTTATAATTTTTAAACTGTTGACTGTATTTTAAACATTTTATACTTTTCTGAAGCCCCATTCCTTTATAAATAATGTGTACAAGATTCGAATTATTTAATTTAAATTTATTAGAATTGTACCTGTTTGAAAATTGTTTATATTTTCAGACCTCTAGACGATATAAAAAAAAACATATTTCAAAAAAATTCAGTTTATTAGAAAATATTTTATTTGCATAGACATGTGTATATGCATTTAGTTAATAAGAATTTGTGAAAAAAAAAACATTCACAAGACCTTAATGAAATATAATACAAGTTCTCCAGTTTAAAAAAAAAAAAAACATTATTGAGTTTTTGGAAAATAATCTATTTTTCAAATAATCAACAAATTGTTCGATGTCGTCCATTTGGTTATTCATATCCTCATTGAAATATGCGTGCAAGTAACTTCTCATACTTTTCATGTTGACTGGGGATCAGGAGATGCATTATTCATTTCATTTTCGTCTTCGGAATCTTCATCAATGATATTTTTTGAGCTTTGAACATTCTCCAGAATATCTTTATCTCCCGTAATTGGTACTGTACACATATTATGATCATCTATTTCAACGGATTCTTCCAATGACACAGTGGGACATTTCAAAAAACAGAAACTTTCTCAAAAATTTCATTAAGTGTTTGCTCAGTTTCAATAGTCCAACCCAACAGTCTAATCCAGCTGGTGTTGTGACGGGTCTATCCGCGATCTATTTAATTCTAATCATTTTAGGAAATATTGAGTCTTTAAAAATTATTTTATTATAAAACTTCCTCCCGAAGAAGAAGATGTGACCATGCAAATTAAGACTTGTATATATAGATTAAACTTTCAGGTTAGAATGAGAGAGATGCTACACTGCTAACGGCTAGAAGTGATTGATTAAATGTGGAGTGAGGCGTGAATACTTCATAGCTGATTATAGTAAGATTAAAGTTGACGATTTGTCAACTAGGAATCAATTTAGATTAGGCCAGTGCTTTTCAAACTTTCAACATTTGCGACCCAATATTTAATCAGAATTTCCATCGCACCCCCCCCCCTTTATACAATAACAATATTTTGAATTTAATAATACTACTATAATTTGACCCTAAAGCTACAATACTATTTTAACCTCTTAAGTGCCAGTAGTGTATATATACGTCTGGCTCAGCCAAAACATTAATTGTCCCGGACATATATATCCGTCGTTCCGGAGTACGACCTTTTCTGTGATCCATAAAATTATTCCGAAGGCTTTGGAATGAAATAAAAGGATTTTGGCACAGTTTTCGAAGGATTTACTTATTTCATAGAATTTTTGCTTATTTATTCCTCTTCCTACGACTCCCCTCTTCCGAAACATTACATGCGCGACAAAGAGTGTCTATGAGGAAAACGGTGTCAAAGGGGAGCGAATTGCGTAACTTTTAATGAGCAGTTAAAGGATTAAAAAGTACAAACTATTAAGATAATTGTTAATTTTTATGTATAATTTTATATATGACAAGCCCATGGGGTTACTGGTAATTTTTAAACTTCTTCTTAACTTAGAATAGTCAAATTAATTATAAAATACATTGTGCAGAGTACTGATACATTTATAAGTGTATTATATCAGTGTAAATGTGTATTTTATTTTATTTTTTTGATGTCAGAATGGGGTTTTTTTTGTTTGCGTTCAGTAAATTAATAATTTTTTAAAATAATCTTCTGTTTCCAACTTTTCAATAGGCTTACGCCTCCCACGTAGAGTTATCATAGTCCCCTAGAGGGCGCACCCACTCCACAGTTTGAAAAACGCTGGATTAGAACGAATTAAGAATTAAGAGTTATTGCCTAGACTTAAGTGAATCTGATTATTTAAGGTCTTCTTATATCTCGCCTACTTCATTAACTGCTCTCCATATTTAGCATTTGGGTGCATCTCTTGACATTGGTTAATAGAATATTTGTGTTGTTGTTTATAATTGAGAATAAATTGGTTATTTTAAATATGGCTAGTCTTCCTTCCAACTCTTCCACACCATTGGACACGTCAGAGCGACCTTTAAAGTGTTTTCTGTATATTCTTAATTCCAAGAAAGGAAATATTTTCGTGTTAAGCGATTTTTAGTTGGTGTTAAGAGGAAAGGGTGCAGGAAAACACATAGTAGTTTGACGGGACCTTTGCATTATGTGTGTTAAACGATGTTTCGTCTTAAGCGTTTTCGTGTTAAGGTATCCGACTACGTTCGGAACCGTGATTTTAAAAAACCGCATAAAGGGATAATTTTCGTGATATTTAGTGTCACTTAGATTAGAATACATGTATAAAATTGTCTTAAGGACATTTTGATAAAACAAATTATTTAATTACAATATTTTGGCAAAAAATTAACTTAGAATAACCTTTTTTCAAAATGTTCTCCTTTTGTGAAAAATGCTATTATAATAATATTTTGCCTGTATATAGCTCAGACCTCTGTACAGAGGCTCAATTATGACTTTTGAAAAATTCCCATTATTTTCAGAGTTGCAACCCATTGAAATAATGATCGGCATTTCTTTCTTACAATTTCTACCCTCTGTTGTCGTAAAACATAGATAAATCCACTTCTAAGTTATATATTTCAAAAATTCTAGTTGAGCCTCTGTACAGAGGTCGTCTGAGCTATAGACAGGCAAAATATTATTCTAATAGAAGCATTTTTCACAAAAGAATATTTTGAAAATGAGTCATTCTATGTGTTCATTTTTTGTCAAAATATTGTTCTCCAATTATTTTTAATTGTAATACTATTATTAAAACTATTTTATATACGTTTTCTAATCTAAGTGACACTAAATGTCATAAGTATTATCCATTTACACGCTTTTGAAAAATTACGGTTCTGAATGTAGTCGGATAGAATTGATCTCCTTTTACAACAGTCACTTATAAATATACCCATATCTCATCGAGTGTTACTACAAATTTCCATTTTTCAGCAGCTAGGTAATTTTATACATAATTTTTCTACAATTTGCTTTTCTTTCAGCAATATGTTTTAAAAAAGACAACGATCTTTAGGTTTTAACATCTGTTTTAACTTTCAATTTTTATGAATGATTTTAATTACAGTTTTGGAAGACATTCCTAGTTTCGATGCAATGGAACTTTAAATCGGTGGATTTTATTTTAGGATCAGTCTTCACTTTCTTGATAGTTGTCTGCGTTTAAACAGTCTTAAGATGAAGTTTCGTGCTTATGTTTTCATTTTTACTTTTTCCTAGATGCCTTTTCCGTTTCCAATGTAATATATTATAAATATCTTTAATTGAAATGCAATAGCCGAGATTTTCACACCGCTTTTTAATTTGTTGATATGAATATTTCTCCTTGGAAAGAGTGATTACGTAACCGAGCCATATATCATTAATAGGAGCCATTTTTAAAATAAATGTTTTATTTTACATTCGAATCAAAAGAAGACCGTAGCAAATGATTATTCTGAAATTGCCACACAAAGTTTTATCTCAAAATACAAATGAGAAAATGAATTACAAAATCCTTTCCATAGACCTTCTGTATATGTGTGTGTGCATGTGTCCATATATTGCAATTATTTACTTCATTTTAACTCAAATTTCTGTATGATATCATAATGAACTCAATTCATAAAGATCACAGTAGGAAGAACAACACATGTTCTGCATTGAATCCAAAATAGACATTACAAATTAATTATACTTGTTCTATTCGTAAAATTTCCAATTTTATAACTGGGTAAAAATGTTCAAATGTCATGAAAAAAATTTCTTCAAAAGTATTTTAAAATTAAAAAAAAACTTATTTTATGCTAGTACTTTTAAAACAAATGCATTTTGTATCTTATTTATGTATTACTTATTATAAATATGTGCTTTTTAAGAGAAAGTTGCTGCAGAGAGCAAAAGTTGGCAACAACGAAGTACATGAACTGACTAGCTAGACACATAATTGAATTTATCTTGCGATTACGACTTCGCAGGAGTTTTTGATCTGATTGGCTGGAAACAAGTGGTGGTCATTATCATGTGACTATGACTCACATGAATTTAGCCTATTGCTTATACTTGAAATCTCTTTGGACATTATTTATTGAGGCATTTAATTCGAAATTCTATTCAACAAGGATCAGTCTTGACTTTCATTTTACACGAAATACCTCAACAGGTTATCTATACTCTATTGAAATGATGCATCTTCAATAGTTCATGTCAAATACAGAAGCATAGGTTAGATACTTCAAGCTGTTTCAACTCGGATGTATAAGGGTTCATCGCTCTTCACTTTTATTCTTTACACACAAATGCTATCTAGCAGGGAGGAATATATCTAGAAACATATATTTTATTTCTCTCTCCAATAAAGTATTTTTGTGGTATAAATTGTCGCGATTGATAAGATTGTTATTTGTTTGTAGGGGAAATAAGGAAGAAAATTGATTTTGTCCATTTTACGTTCTAGTTGTATCTGATGGATCGAAAGAATGAAATTTCCTTTTATTCGAATAGAGATGTTTTTTTGTTGGCAACAGCAAAAAATATTGTGAATAATCTGAGTGAAATTTCTTATTATTTTTTATTTATTTATTTATTTTGAATTTATATTTTGCCTGTATTTCAAAGAAACGTAACACTGGTAAAAAAAGAGCTTTTTAAGCATCGGTTTTCTTTCAAACTTCACACTTTATGAAATATATTTTTCCCCTTAAATTTTAAGAAAAGGAACGTTGAGTCAAATTGAATTTATTCCATAATTAGTTTTTATAATTTAATTTTACGAGGGTATAGTTCAATTTGCTGGTTTCAATAATCGACTTTTTCAAAATGTGAGCAATTGAAATTATGAGTAAAACTTAATTCTTCAAATAATTAGTTTCAATCAATGAATTTTTATTAATTGTAATAAATATATCGTATTGTCATCCAGAATAATAGTGTATAGAAAATTTCAGCCCAATTGAGCATTTTAAAATGTGAGAAAAAAGGTTTTAAAGTTTTAATCCAAGTTGCCAAATTTGGTCGCAAAAAATGATGTCAACGTGGTTGCATTTTTAATTTTTTAAATATTTAGTTTTAATCAGTGAATTTTTATTAAATATACTTAACTTATCATATTGTCATCTAAGCAATCGTGAATAGAAAATTTCAGCTCTATTGATCGATTTAAAATTTGAGAAAAATGCTTTTAAAGTTTTCACCGAGACATAGTTACAATGTGAGTAGAAGAAAACTCATTAATAAAAGGGATTCGAGTTGCCATTTTTGGGATTTTATTTTAATATTATAAATTGTTTCTTAAACCTTTCGTAAAAGTTATTTGTCTGCATTTGATTTTCGATAATATATTTTAAAATTTATTTGAACAGAAAAAATACATCTGTGAATTGTTAGCTGTACCAAAGATAAACTTACATCGTTTGGGAATATAATTATCTATGAATTTTTTTTCCTTCTTTTTCTTTAGAATACATGTATATCAAATGTAATCTCGTTTACAATGTTTCTGAAAATAAAGAATTAAAATTTTTTTTTTACTTAAAATTCTCATAAAATTATTCTAAATTAATAAATAATTGCTACCCTACAAATTTATTCAAAATAATACATATCAATCGTAAGAGTTTGATTTAAATTAATTCTTACACATTCCACAGAAAAATTCCTTAAATTATTTTAAATCGTTTGCAATAAAATGACATAAGCAAATAATGTCTGCTAAAAGTAAATGCAAGTTCAATATAAAAGCTTATATAGAATTTCCAATCGATATTTTACTCTGATTATAAGAAAGAATATTTTATTTATTTCTAAAGAAAATGATTGCAATTTATTTTAAAATTTGTATTTGTCTGTGGAAGTATTTTTTTTTTCATAAATGTACATCTTACATTTAAATTGCTGTGTGTTGTGCCAATGTTTTAGCCGACTTGTTCTTTCAATTACAATAATCGCCTTTAAAACTATTTTTATATATTTTATTTATACTTATAAACAAAACAAAATGTTATTAATTTATTTACATTCCCATCTTGAAAATAATTATCAAAGCTTAAAAAAAACAATTCTATTATAAAATAGTATAATTCCAAACTGCATTCACAAAACTGTATAAATGTATTATTTCGTAAAAACAGATTTAATTATGTTTCCTTAATAATGGCTTACGAATTATATTTGTTGTTGTTTTTAGCTTCGTTTTTTGTTTGTTTGTTTTGCTTTGTTCTTAATCTCAACATCTCTCAACTGCCATAAATTGAACAAACTAAAAATAAAACAAAATATCTATAATAAGTCTGTTTACTCCGTATTAAAAAGAAATAACAAATATATTTTAATGTTGTCGAAAGCATTGTTTTGTTTTCTTAAAAATTCGAATTTGTATTATTATAATGCAGAATTTACTTCAAAAACTCATTATCTGATTCAGTAAAAAAATAATTAAAATAATTATTAATTCAGACATTTGAGTCATATGCTATCTGACATATCTATTTCGGAAAATATAAACATTTGAAAAGCATGAAGCGTAATATTAATTTAACAATTTTCCTTTTTTTTCAGATAAAGAAAATCTTTTTGTTCTAAAACCTTCATACTAAGCCTTCAGTATAATGGTAGTCGGGGCGGTGATTTATCTGTGATAAAATTACTTAAATTTATTAAGATTTTATAACCTTTCTTTTAATTTAACATGGACTACTTTAAGGGAATAATTGTGCAATTACTGCATGCGTGTTATAAAATGCATAAAAGAATCGTTTTTAATGAGTTCTTTTTACCTCGTCGTGCGAAAAGTTTTAATATAATTATAAAAGAGCTAAAATTAAAAACTTGATAATTAAATTAAAAACTAAATATTCTTCAAATTTTATTTTTTACCTTTAAAATAAACATATAGCGCTTTTTTTTTCCAAAATGATCATTTTTTTACTTCACGGTGTTTTAAGTCTCGTTGACTAATCGTCTATCGGGCACTTACTACATTTATAGGAATTTCCCTCGCTGCTTTCTTTAAAGAACTTTTAAAAGTGTTCTAATTGGAATGTCTCTTTTGGCACACCTTGGTCTTCAATACTGACGCCCGTCTTGGGGAGCAAAGTACGTTAAATCTGTCGAGAGCTCAAACGTTTTCCCGTGGTGTAGTGTGAAATAGTTAGGAGAGAGGGGTGCCAGCTTAGGTGTCTTCCACGTCACTTGACCATGGTTCACAATTACGTGGTCCGTCGCCAAAAGCCTTCGTGTAGCTGAACAGTGCGACGTTAATATTCACTCACTCACTCCAATACTGACCACAATTTACACTAGAGTGGATTTAAATCTGGGCTGCAGGAAGCTCAATCTTCATATTCTATTAAGTCCGAAACATTTCCTTTGAACTGAGTTCTGATAAAAACTTTGGTTCGTTTCCATTGACCGGCTTGTGTTCAGGAATTGTACTTTTGATTCTATAATAGCGTTTTCATATACCTTTGTTGGGTTTCTTCTCCTTTATAAGAAAAATTAATCTCTGAGGTGTCTTCATAATTGGCATTTTACCAAAGCATTACGGATTCGTTTCGTGGGCATTTTTTGTGTATACATGGTAATTGTGGTGCCCCTTAAAGAGTCTTCAGTTTCAAACATTTTCTCGTCTTTTGTTTATAGTCGTTATGAGAGTTTCGCTATAAAAGAGCTTTTGCTTTAACACTAGAACGTCCGTTGGTGTCAATTGGACACCGGATCCTGTTTAGTTTGTTCTCCTTTCTGCATTTTCGCAGGGAATTTGAAAATGTTTCATGACATTTAATATTTGCTCATAGGTACTACAGAGAAAAAATTTTGTGGTTTTAAGTTAATTAGGAGAGATTTTACAACTAAATATACCTAGAACGTCCGCTGGTGCCGTTTCGACACGAAGGCAATTTATCATTCTAAATATCTGTCATTCAGCAAAAGATAGTTCACTAAGTAATTATTACTATTAGTAAAACAAACTTCCGGAAGTAATATCATACATTTATTTGACCTTGAATATAGTGTTTGTGGGTTCACACCTGAAATGAGTTTCAGTTATACTAAAATTGTTGTGCTGAGTGTTTCGTTACATAGCACTTGCTTATCTCCTCATAAAAAAATAAAATTCATTCAATTTTTGAACCTTGGTAAATCTGAAAATAATGTGAATTTTTCAAAAATCATAGTTGAGCCTCTGTACAGAGGTCTGAGCTATATACAGGCAAAATATCATTATAATAGAAGTATTTCTCACAAAAAGAGAACATTTTGAAAAAAAATTATTCTAAGTTAATTTTTGCCGAAATATTGTATTTAAATAAATATTTTTTTGTCAAAATGTCCTTAAAACACTTTTATACATGTATTCAAATCTAAGTGATACTAAATATCATGAAAATTATCCATTTATGCGCTTTTTTTAAAATCATGGTTCCGAACGTAGTCGGATACCTTAAGGACTTTAAAATTTTTCTTTGATAATTTGAGAAACAAATCCAACCAAACTGACCTAAAATGTTTCAAATGTGCGTTATTTTAATAAAAGGTAGAATCACAGACAATGTTCACTAACATTACAGAAATGATATTTGCAGGCAAAACTCTGATATTTTTTTCAAGCTATTGTAGTTTTAGTGTCCTTAGATGATCGACAAACAGCAGGTTGAATTATATCTTGCTTGTGTCTTTCTGACAGGTTGAAGTTTGTCTTGTGGTACACTTCTGGCTTCATATCTATCTTGATGGAGTTCTTTAGGTAGCATTTGAACTCAAAACTTTCATCTTCATCTCTTTTCTCAAATTTATTTTCTTTATCAAGAATTTCCTCCATTGTTTCAGCAGGTTCTTTCCTTGCTTGATCAGTTTCAACTTCATCCAATAGAGATCATAGATGTCCATTTCTTTTTTATGTATATATATTTTGTTCATTTAAATTTATAAACCATAAGAAGTCGTACAACACAGAAATCAAAACTACTGCGTCGTTTACAGGTGTAAAGTGTACCCTTTTAATAGAAAATATTTGGAACCAAAGTGGTCGCAAGGGGAACTCAGTCACCCCGATTACTTAAAGATTGTAAAAAAAAAAAACGTTTGCCACTACCAAAAAAGAGAGGGATATGAGATAAATATATTTTGGTAAACATGAGGACTTTCTTAAAAGAGGATTCTGACAAGGTCATTGATAACAAATAAACATTTTTTCTCACAGAATTAATGATTTCATGTGCCTGGGGTGACTGTGTGCCCCGCACGACTGCTTCCAGATTAAGAGCCTTATAAATCACCGAAAGGTGTTTTTTTAAATTTTATTTCATTTGTTTATTTATTTTGTTGTGGGAAAAATAACTGCCGCGTATTTTTATCCACATTGTTAAGGCTCTAACTAATTTAGAACAATATGCGTGAATACACTTTTTCGGAGAACTCTGCAGTCGATTGTTAGCGACGTTATTTGAAATCTTCTTTTGTGTTTTAGTCATATTAGACGATCTCGAAATTTTTTATCAGAATTATGACACGACTAGGCTATTCTAATGGTATGGAATAAAAATCTTTCAAAAATTATGTATTTTTTCATTTATTGGTCACATACTAGTGCAAAGAAATTCCAGAAGAAATCCATAAATAGTATGGTTAAGTACTTATTACCTTCAGAATATATATGCTTAATAGTCAGATACAATTAAACAGAATTCCTTTTAGGTAATTGAAAATAAATAGAACATGGTAAAAAAATTAAAATGAAACGCTTAATTTTACAAAAATCAGATACATTCGAACACATTCAATACTTCAGAAGTGTTTCTCAGAATGCTTTTTTTTCAGTTTTCATTTGTTTATTATGAATTATATGAAGATTAATGAATATAAGTCATTAAGGTGCTAGATATTTTCATAGAAAAAAATTTATTTGGTTAGGCAAATATAAATTCCAATTTCTTTTTGTTCTTCAATGGTGCAACAACCCTGGGTACCTTTGACCTGAAAAATTTGCCTCCAGGCCTCTTTTTAGGGCACTAGTCTTCCAATTAATGACTAGTCAACTCACCTGAACTTGGGCAGACTCTTTGTTCCAGTGGGCTTGACTAAAACGATTTGAACTGTGTTGAAAGTTATTTGTTTTTTCTAATAACATTATCAGCCCATTTAATCACTTGCACTTTTATAAATTTCATAACGTTTGGTTCTCTTAAAACACGGTAGAGGCCTAAATTTAAGTGCCTGTACCAAATGCCATCAATTTGAGTTCCTCCAAAAACGGTACTTAGGATTCAAAGCTCAAAAATGTTAAGAGTTTTTTCATCATTTTATGTCCTCGAAGTTTTTGGTGAATATGTGTGTGTAGGTCTATATATAAATACATATTTGTAAATTAGTAGTTTGTTGTTTCTATTTAATTAAATTTTATCTTGAATATCTCCTGAACTGAGCTGAACTCAGTGCCGAATAAACCCATGAGGGCCAAGGCCTACTGTGACTATCTCAGTTTTCGTGACCTTAGGTGCTCGGGCGCATGTGCAGATGTTTCGGTCAAGTGGTCCGTCTGACACTAACCCCCGTTGTTCAGTTCACAAACAAGCTTGGTACTCATTCGTCAACCCACTGAAGGAACCAAAAGCTGAGTCGACCTTGTCCAGTCCGAAAATGGAGCTCTGGATCTGTGGCGTGGAAGCGCGATACACTACCGTTCAGCCACTGGGTTTCTGAATACCTCCTTAAACCGTAAAAACATCTGCTAGTAACACCAATTCTCCTCTCTGTTTCTGACGTGATATTGTTATTAATGTTAACTTCAGAGTCCAGATATATAAAGCTATCAACTGTTGCAAATGCAGAGTGATTTATAAAGAAGTATCAAGTTTTAATGCACTATAACAAAAAATTTTGAGGTATTATATGATACTTGTAACAGAGTTGTATGGGAGAGGGTTTTTAGAGGAAGTATCAGGTGTTCTATGTGTGAATCTTTAGTCGTACCACACACATTGAGACAGAAATTCATTTTCTCCCAAACTGTGATATCCCCCGGGGGTATCATTTCTTCATCCACGCTACCTAGATTTGTAGAAGGAAATGATGGATCACTCAAATTCGCCATAATAAATCTAATTTATTATTGTCTAAATATATTGATCAACACAACACAAGTCTTACTACAGGGATTCGATCAGCAGTGCTATAACGTAATTCAAAACTCTAAGTAAATAGCGCATGGAATCCGAATTACTATCTTTATGAGAAGTTATCCTAAGAATCTTTATCTGTCGTAGATTCCTTAATACGCTAAATGTCCGTTCTATAATTAAAACTCCTATATTTAATTGCTTACCAATATCTCAGAGCGATCAGCTTCTGGCTCTCTGTCTCCTTCTTCTATTCTATTCTTCTAATATTCCACTACTATTATTCTTTCATTATATTAATATTTCACTATTATTTTACTCTTCTCCCATATTCTACTAACCCGCGAATGCTAAAGCTCCAATATATATCTATTCACTATAATCTGCACAACGTGATTTCTTCTTGAGAGGATTGGATTGAAATAATGCCATTCTGGCCCCAACAATTCCTCAAGAGGATTAGTCAGAAAATCCTATAAAGTCCCGTTTGAAAACGTGTGTGCATTAATATATCTGAATCAAGACCATTGATATTGGTTGTGCTGCGCTGTTTCAGTTACGCTGTATCAATAAGCAGGGGAAAGACGAATATATTGTAATTTATATACACCCACTGGAATAAATCACAAAGTGTTAAGTCAGGACTCCTGGGTCGAAATTGGGTAAATAGCATGGTGTAGTTCATGTTTGTTGTCCAATCCATCACTGAAGAATATGTTCATAGAGGTAATTTCGCACGTTAGCTGATCCGTTAGGTGTTGTAGGATCCAATTGGAAAATAAAGCTGTCGATGTTGTCTTGCAACTGTAGCATCAACCAAAGAGTTAACACATCCAAAAAAGTGACTCCCGTGTCTTTTTTCTCAATTCAAAAACACAAAAAGCCTTTTCCACTGTAAACGCCTCCATTTTGGAAATCTAGCCACATGACACGCAAACTATTGCCAACGTCACTTCCGCCAAGAACCAGACACAGATTTTAAGAATACATCTACCTTAAGGTTCGCTTAGGTGGTACTTGTCTTTGATTGCTACTGTTTTACAGCATTTGAAAAGTTTCTAGCTCTTTCTGAATCTCCCTGTATGTAGATATCATGTTGCAGGTTAGCAGAGTCTTCTACCCTAGTGCGCTGCATGTATTAATTCTTTTCCTGGTTAACAGAGTCCCATGTACGAAACTCGAAAATTGTGCTTTCGTTTTCAGTGATTAAATTAGCATTCATAGGAATTTATCAATTGTATATACATTTTCTGTGTATTTAATCATGAATGACAAAAAGCAGTTGAAACTCAGAACATATTTCAAAATTAACGAAAACTTCCAATATTAATATCCGTTACGTTCTCGAGCAATTTTTCTTTATGAGACAAAGAGAAAATAAATATTTACGAAGTAAAATATTTTATCACCAAAGAGTTTTGAAAAGCAATTTATGTCTCGCTGTAATTTATGTCTGCCAAA
>BMAV01004696.1:24991-35603 GCA_019973955.1 Trichonephila inaurata madagascariensis | reverse complement strand
AGTTTTGAAAAGCAATTTATGTCTCGCTGTAATTTATGTCTGCCAAATTTTGAGCAAAAATATCAAAAAAAGACTGTATTGTACTAATCAATATTCACAAACAGTTTCCTCTAAGAGTGTTCAAAAGAAGACTTTTGCTATTAGCAGAACATGTTTTGTTCGTGCATGGTAATAATTATCTTCAAACACTTTCGCGTAAATCACGATTTTAAGATAGATATGTTAGGAATTTAGGGAATATTTTTACGTATTAAATTAAATCCAATGAATTCTTGCTTATATTTTAGTCAAAAGAATTTATTTTATAGTGTTCATGTACCTTTCATATAAATATGCTTCGAATTTATTTTAAATTTTATTTTAAAATTTCTCATTATATGATTTTAGTTTTATATTTTTACTGAAAAATGTTAAATGAACTACAAAAATGGAATGTTTTTCTTTGTAGTTTTATAGTAATATTTAACTTTCCAGTTCTGTTAGTATATTTAATGTAAAAAGTCTTTCTTATAAAAAAAAATATTAACTTGAAATATCCAATCTGTAAATTTCGCATCTGCTTAAGTATAGTGATAAGTAATATTTCTCTGAAAATGATTTTGTTTATTTGATATTTCTATACTTTTCAGTTGTGAACTTAAAAGTCTTGAAATTATATATACTCGTATATATACATAAAAATCTTTTTGAGATCCCAAATATTTTTGTCTTTAAATGTTAAATTATTTTCTTATTAACACTGTATGGACCCCAATGAAACTGGAAAAAATGATAAAAAAATTTTCGTATTGTTAGTATTTTTACTATTTTAGAGTTATTTAAACATTAAGACAAAAATGGGAATCTAAGCAATTAGAAAGATTTTGATAATTACCTTTTTATAATGAATAGAATGCAGATATGTTTTCGCTATATTTGTAAGTAAAACTAAAATTTTCAAGTGAAAGTAATACACAGACTACGACCGCCGTCTTTTGATAAAAAATAGATATATGTACCGTATATATATATAAGATTGATTAGAAGAAAAACTAATTAAATATTCTTGAAGTAAAAGCTTTTTATATACATGAAATAACTTTTATTTAACAGAAGCATTTTGAAACAAGTATATAAAAACAAAACTAGTCTTCCAACACTTTTTTATCTATAACTTTCATTGCTCAAAAATCCAAGTAGGTAAAAGAAAGATAAAATTTCATGAATTTCATATGGAATGCAGTTTTTCCCCTTTTTAAGGTATCCGACTACGTTCGGAACCGTGATTTTCCAAAGCGCATAAATGGATAATGTTCATAATATTTAGTGTCACTAAGATTAGAATACATGTATAAAATTGTTTTAATGACATTTTGACAAAAACAAATTATTTAACTACAATACTTTGGCAAAAAATTAACTTAGAATAATCTTTTTTCCAAATGTTCTCCTTTTGTGAAAAATGCTTTTATTATAATAATGTTTTGCCTGTATATAGCACAGACGTCTCTACAGAGGCTCAACTAGAATTTTTGAAATATATAACTTAGAAGTGGGTTTATCCATATTTAACGACAACAGAGGGGAGCAATTTTAAGAAAAGAAACGCCGATAAATATTTCAATTGGTGGTAACTCTGAAAATAATGTGAATTTTTCAAACATTCTAGTTGAGCTTCTGTAAAGAGGTCTGAGCTATATACAGGCGAAACATTAAAATAATAGAAGCATTTTTCACAAAAGGAGAACATTTTGAAAAAAGGTTATTCTAAGTTAATTTTTTGCCAAAATATTGTATTTAAATATTTTTTTTTGTCAAAATGTCCTTAAACCAATTTTATACATGTATTCTAATCTAAGTGGCACTAAATATCATGAAAATTATCCATTTATGCACGCTTTTTTAAAATCACGGTTCCGAACGTAGTTGAATACCTTAAGTAGCATTTACAAAAGATTTTCATTAGTATTATTACAGAACTAGATCTCAATTAGGAAAAAAATAACCAAGACTAAAAAAATTTAAAACATAAAAAAGAGAAATTTTTTTACAAAATTAAGTTTTAAGAAAATCATTGCAAGTTAAAAAAAAAGAAACTTTATGGAGCATTATTAGCGTTTAGAAGAATTCTTCCGAATATTTTATCGTGAGAATGAAGTTTTCTGGATTCATCATGTTCATCGTTTCGGTGTCTGTCAAAAAATTTTCAATCTTTTTGTGATGTATTTGATATGACATTTGAAAGATTTGGTTTCAAGTGTATTTTTACTGTCTTCATTTTTTATATATCTGGCAGATTTGACGATCATTCTGATTGTAGTATTTTGTAAGTTAACTGGAATTTTGATATTAGATTCGGATTAATATTAGATTGGCGTATACCAAACTGGACATACATATGCTATGATGGGATGCATAACGGCTGTGTCGAGAAGCACTTTATATTCTATACTTACATATATTCTATAATACATACATTATATGTATTACCGTCAATATTGTATTACCGCACACTTTTAACACAAAAAATAAGATCGAAATTTACGAGTGCGCGTTGTACGCCGGATATAAAAATGAGAGCTTTAAAAATTTGATCATTAAAAAAATTTTACTCTTCTACATATGTTTATTTAAAAGACGAGTTTATTTAAAAGAAATGATATTCCTCATGAACTTAGAGGGATGTTCCTTTAGAAGTGTACTATTTTTTATAAAGTATTTATATTAATACCTTGAATAAAGGACTTCAAAACATAAGAGCATTCATTCTATACGTACGTTTTAGGCTTCTTTGTAAAAATGGGGTGCTTGTTATTTTTCTCATTATCAAAAACTGCAGCTTGAAAGTATTGGTTTGCGCTATACGCCAGATTTTACTTTAGATATAATTACATTATAGTCTTCTTACTTATACTGCATATTAAAAGGAGAAATTTTAACATAATTTTAATAGTTTATCACTTGCATGTGCAAGCAAAGCGCGTTCCTACAGGGCATATTCTTATTAGTTGTAATGAATCAACTTCAAAATTCAACCACGTAATGTCATTTTATATCTTTTTAACTTACTGAGTTGAGTTGAGTTGAGTTTGGTGTTTTATGGCGCAAGAGCCAGTTTTGTCTATACTGCGCCAAACATTTACAGGTCTGTGGTCTGGACGGGAAAAGAAGAAAAGAAGAAATTAAATGACAAGATGGAGGGTCGAAAATAGAGACTGATCACTGGGGTAGCCCGGGGTCATGACACCCGTGTTTACCAAAGATAGAAAACCCCTTGGGAACAGGAAAAGATCACTAGGGTACCTCGGGATTGTGACACCCGTACCCACCTAAGGAAGGTGAGCCCCCTAAGGGGTATTAACTTACTGACTCATGTGTAACTCTCTTACCTATTTTAAGTTTTATAAGACAATATTACAATATACGTGATTTAAGATTTGTCAACCTCCAATTTTTTTGTTCGCATCCCTGGAACTCTAATGTAACAAGGATTAGGTTTAGGGATAAACGTAAGAATTGCAATATCTAATGGTATAGAATGTCAATACACTTTAATGGCATTGCCTAAAAAGTTTTTTAAATCGTATACGTTAGAAAAAAAGTAATACGTTACTGTGCATATTGAAACATGTCACTTGTGTTATTTTCTTTACAACAACTCTCACTGTGTGGGTAAATTCACTTTTATAAATAATTAGCTCGCTTCCCAACTTGACTTTGAAAATAACATTACGGCAACCGTAGAGCCTAATTGACAACAGTACCTCACTTGGCGACAAATTTTATGAAAAAAATATCACCTAGGAATAATCGAGAAGGCTGTAGGATTGATTCCTCTAGAAATTACCATAATGCTATATAAAGGACCTTTAAAACAAGGGACAAGTTAAATTAGTCGAGAGTTCAGTTGTGTGAGTTGACTTCGACGAGAGAAAATATATTTATCTGAGTCCCTGCTAGTGAAACTGTTCTAGAGAACTGTTTCTAGATCTTGTTTATGATTAATGCTTTTTCACAAGTGTAAATAATAGTTAATAATATTTCTTTGAAAATATACCTTAAAGGAGTGGGTAAAATTGGCATTTTATGATATCCCCGCCAATGAGGACACCCTCTCTCCACTATCTCCACTATTCACGCGACCTTTGTCTGTGGGAAGGAACGAACTACTAAATTCAGTCATGCTAAAATCCGTTTATTAAGATCTCAGTTTAAACACAAAGCAACACAATATTAATTTAAGAGGAGGAGGATCAAGAAAGAGAAGACGTAACACGTATTGCTAATCATTAGCGCAATTTACCACTGAATCTATCTTTACAAATTAAATCCTATCTCAATAGTAAACGCCTTATACTTAAAGTTTAATTGATCAAGCTTACCGCTATATCCTAGGTAGACAGATACGGTCCTTAAAACTTCCGTTCCTTCTTTAATTTGGGTGGCCCTTTCTTAGGCTATGCTGCGTTGGTCTCGGACCCACTTTTGGTTAATCTGCACCGGCACTGATAGGCTAATTCCCAGAATTAAGATTCCTCTTCTAGATTATATCTCGTTTCACTTAGCGACTTCACTTAGCGACCTCGCGAATGCTGAACTTCTATATATATGTATATGATTCTTAATTTTTATATACACGTTCTCTTCTTGAGTTGGTTGGAAAGAATTGCCATTCTGGCCCATAAAGAAATCCCAAGAGGACAGTTAATGGAAACCACGATGAAAGCCCCGTAACAATTTTTTCGCTCATCTACAAATTCATATTATGTATTTTTTTAACACTGATACTCAGTCGAAATGAAAATGTCAGGTTTTCTTTTAAATAATATTTTATTAAATTGAGAAAACAGGAAAAAATAACAATGTTAAACTATTTGTAACAAATGACTTCGATTATAAATCCTTCTCGCTTTCACTGGCTGAATCGTCACTGGAACATCCAGTAGCAGTCTTGAAGTGTATCAGCATACCCAAGACGGTGTTTTTGTCTGAGTGTGATTATGGCGCCATTATCCCAAGTACCAAAGTGCAGATGCAACATGTGCTCAGCAGCCAACAACTCTAGCACCAACTTTGCACTGACAATACCATTCAATGTTTGGCTTACAACCGATACCAGGTCTTATCCATATGTTATATACGTTTGAACTTGTGTGTCGTGATCTCAACTGGAGTCGAACAACTGAAGAATCTTTCGATTTATGTAAAGAGAGTAGCGCCCCAATTGATTAAGGTGTTCGTGAGTGCATTTAGTAAAATTCACAAAACCCATACAATACTAAGTAAAATAATGGTCACAATTCAAAAGAAATATTTGTATTACAATATGACACGTGCGAGGTGAAGACACGTTTGAACACACACGTGACGTATGAGTCTAAACGATTCGCGGACAAGCTGTTTTGTTTCGTATCACATCAACGCGCTCGATGCACCAAAATAAATGAATATCAGTTTAAAAGCCTTATTATTGTAGTATTTGAGAGACTAAAAAATATAATGGTGCTTAAAGCGCTTAACAGTTTTTTTAATGAAAGTTAGAAAAAGCGCTTAGAATAACAAAACTCTGATAACTTTTTTATGTGACTTGCTATTTTTTTTCCTTACTATTTTAGAATAAAAGTATAGATCAATACCTAAAGTTCACATAAATATCATATTATAGCTCCTATAAATACTTTAAATTTTAATGACTATGATGGGTGAAAAAAGGCCGAAATTTACCCACCTCCTTTTGTTTCCTTATACATTAATAAATTTCCTATTATTCGAAAAATTTAAATCGGTGGTTGCTTTTCCCTAAGCAAATTTTCACCATTATTGTGAATCTAAACATTTAAATTTATAATATAACTACAAAGTGAATATGAGATTTACTCCTATATTTCTGAATAAACACTTATAAAATACTATTAAAAATATATTAAATAAAAAAATAACTTTGCAGCAAGGATTAAAAAACGTTTTCTAATGATTTTGCTTGAATTCCTTCTCAGTTTAAGTATAACGTTTATTTATTTGTTTTTTTTACAAGCAAATCGATTTCACAGAATTAATATTCGTGTCACTCATACGTTGCATATTAATTGTTTATGCTATTTCCTGAAGTTTATGTTTCTTGTGATAAGAATTTAGTCCCTCACTCACATTTTTTATTACTTACATCCCTCTAGCCGATGAAAAATGCTTTTTCTTTTCCTACTTCAATTACGCCAAAACATTTTTTTTAAAAAAAAGAAAAGAAAAAGAAGAAGAAGCAAAATGAAGATATAGAAATAACTAGTGTGAAGTAATTCGTTTTTCGCGTACCCAGTGCTAAGTTTCTTAAACAACACAAAAATAATAATCGCGGCGAAACTTGTATGATATGAAAAAGTCAACAAAAGAAGATGAGAAAAAGAAAGAAATTGCTTGGAAGATTTACGAAAAAGAAAAGTTTAAATTTGTGTTTTTGTATAATTATGGGAACGAAGGTTTTTGAAAAAAGTCTGGATGGTAGAAAGAACGGGGAAATGCAACAGCCCACATGAGCTATTGTTTGAGAAAGAAATTGTCAATTTTTTCCCCTTTCCTTTTTGTGGAACATGTAGAAAAAAAAAGATTTTTCGTTCTTGTTAAAAACCAATCGATGGAATGCAAATTTATCAGAACAGAAAAGGAAACAAAGAGAAGGAGGTATCGGCTGACAGGTTTTGAGCAAGACCGATACAAAAACGAAATTTGTTTAGAAAAGATGCACAGATTTTTTTATTTAGTTTTTGACGTATTTTTATAGCAGTATAAGATATGATGTAATATTAGAAATATTGTACGGGATTCTTCCTTACTTTCAATCTTCTGTATAACAATGTATGATCATGATAAAATATTTTGATTCAGAATAAGGTATAATCAATAATAATAATAAATCTTTAAGAAAAAAGTAGCCATAGAAGTACAAAAGTAAATAGCGTATATATATGTAAATATATATATATATATAAAGAGAGAGAGAGTAAGAAACCACACATTGAAGGAATCATTAGCTATCGAAATTTAAAAAATGGATGCCTCAGTATTATAAACATTTCTGACTTAGGACAGCTTATATATAAAAGTATTTATGTAAAAGTGGGGTTGAACATGTTTTGTGGACAGCCAACCTTCCCCCTTTATGTTAATAATGCTGAGCAAAAACGCTATTGAAAATAATGGATAGGAATATCTAAATCCATTACACAAGATAGAGGTAACTTACCTAAAAATTGCACTTAAAAATGCAGAGCCCGTGCTAAATCTGAGTACAATAAATAAGTCATTTGCCAGATTCAGGACCCAAATGCAAATTCAAACCATGTGAATGGCTGAATTGTAGCACTTAACAAAAGTATGAAAAGAATAGAAATAAAAATTAAAAAGAGAGTTTACAAACTACTATAACTAAAGTGACACTAGAGTTGTATATGAATTAAATAATATTAAGTAATTTTATCTAATATTAGAATATGGAGGTACCTATAACAAGGAAAAATGATAAATTTATAGTAATAAACTATTATTATTCCAAGGAATTTTAAGCCTTACTATTTAGAATTTTTTTATTCAAATAATTATTAATAAAATTAATTGGGTATTTCTAACTTAAGCAATATTAAGTAAAATGTATATAGTTTATGTAAAATGTTTATAATTTATTTTTTCTGATTTTTTTTAACTCAGTCGCGCAACTGTCCATGAGGGTCAAGGAATACTGTGCCTATTTTAGTATACGTGACCTTAGGCGCTGGGGTGCATGCTCAGATGTTTCGGTCAAGTGGACAGTCTGACGTGATAAAAGTTTTTACAACTGATAAGTAGAATTAACTTTTACGCTTTCGCGCACCTCAACCTCCTTCCCCAAGAAGGTTTTCCACAAGAACCTCTTTTAGTGGATCTCTATTCAACAAAATAAACATGATTGCTAAATTTAAAATATAAATCCAATAGTTAAAAAACGGAAATATTTATTAATAATCCCCCTAAACCCTTTGAGGGTCGAATTCCAAAAGAAATTTCTTAACGGATATCAATTCTACAAAAGAAACAGACGTACCAAATTTCATTATGATAGGACTAGTACTTCGAAATCTGGAGCTTTTTATTTGTCAGTATGCCCTAGTAACTTCCCGCTTCCCCCCCAAGAGTCGATTTCCATAAAATTCATCCTTAATGTATCTAATATATCTCTATTGAGCAAAAGAAACATGCTTAACAAATTTCAAGTGCGTAGATCTAACAATTCGAGAAAAGTAATATTTTTCCATGACTTCCTTTAAACCCTCTCAATCCCCCTTCGTGGTCGATTTTTGTAAGACCCGTTCTTTGAGTAACTCTACTCCGTTAAAGGAACATGCCTACCAATTTTCAAGCAGGTAAGTCTAATAGAAAAAACAGAAATATTTATCAAAAATTTCCCTTAATTTCTCTCAACGCCTCTTGGGGGTCGATTTTCGAAAAAACTTTTTTTTTTTCAGCAAATCTTTACTTCATGAAAGAAATCTGCTAACCGAATTTCAAGTCTTTACGCTTAAGAGTTTAAAAATGGAAACAATTAATGCTCCTTGGGGTTCGATTTTCGCAAATTCAGTTCTTAGTGAATCTCTAGTTCATGAAGGAACATGCCTCCAAAATTTCAAGTCTGTAGGTGTAATAATTCCGGAGATGTCGTGATGAATGAGTGAGTCACTCTTTTCTTTCATGTGTTTGTATGTGCTTACATTTGTGGCAGGCAAATGATGAAATTAGGGCTTTCATCAAATCCATAAGGGAGATGATCAATTCACAAATGATGTTCAAATAACGTCTTTTTGATATAATTTCCCTGATGTAAGTATGTGGTTTAATCAAATCCCCGAACTGTTTAGTGAAATGATGAAATGAACAATTCAGCATTTGTAGGGCTCTGTTTTCGCTTGTTACCACTCCATTTTACCTCCCCTCTCTCCTCGTTCGTGTCTGGCAAAGCCGGGCTTTAGACGTGGAGCACAAAAGCGAAATGGCCTAAATATAATTTTTTAGTTTTATTAAGTTATATTCTCTAAGAATTACTATCTTTCCATTGATATATCACTTTTATATGCCTGAAAATTAGAAACTAGATAAAACTTCATTTGAAAAATTTAAGGTATCCAAATACGCATTCGGAACCGTGATTTTGCAAAAGCAAATAAATGGATAATTTTCATGATATTTAGTGTCATTTAGATTAGAATACATGTATACAATTGTTTTAAGGACATTTTTACAAAAAAAATTATTTAAATACAATATTTTGGCAAAAATTAACTTAGAATAATTTTTTTTTCGAAATGTTCTCCTTTTGTGAAAAATGCTTCTATTATAATAATATTTTGCCTGTCTATATCTCAGAACTCCTTACAGAGGCTCAACTAGAATTTTTGAAATATATAACTTAGAAGTGGGTTTATCCATGTTTTACGGCAACAGAGGGGAGCAATTTTAAGAAAAAAAATGCCGATAATTATTTCAAATGGTTGTAACTATGAACATAATGTGAATTTTTGAAAAATCATACTTGAGCCTGTGTAAAGAGGTCTGAGCTATATACAGGCAAAATATTACTATAATAGAAGCCTTTTTCACAAAAGGAGAACGTTTTGAAAAAGATTATTCTTAGTTTTTTTGCCGAAATATTGTATTTAAATAATTTTCTTTGTCAAAATTTCTTTAAAACCATTTTATACATATATTCTAATCTAAATGACACTAAATATCATGAAAGTTATCCATTTATACGCTTTTTTAAAATCACGATTCCCAACGTAGTCGGATACCTTAAATGAACAAATTAGGGAATTCGACCACACCCTCTTTATATATAAAAAAAGCTATTTTAAAAAAGGAAATAATAACTAAAAAACAGGTGTTACAAATAATGCAGGATATTTCTGAAGTATTACATTAATGTATAATTTTTAAAAAAATGTTTGAAATTCTACTACAAATATCCTTTATTTTTCAAAAATAAAAAAATAAAAAAAATACAGCTTTATTATTTAATTATTTTGTTAATTTTGAATAAATAATTTGTAATTAAATGATTATTGTTGTATTAATTACTCCACTTTTAATAATTCACCATATTTGCTAAATAAACACTTTTAAACTCTTGACTCTATTATTGCATTATTTCACTGAAACTGGTTAGAAATTGGATCAAATCACTTACTTTCCTTAGGGAAATCACCTTATAGAGTTCTTACTTTAACATCTTGCGTGAAGACTATCTTTCTTAGGGATTTGATGAAATCCCTAATTTAATCATTTCTCTGCAACATATCCATTGGTTCTAAAAGAGGTCAACAAAATATTTATAAAATAAATTGTAATAAGAAAAGCCATGGAAGGCTTAACAATACTTGGCTTCTGAATTTTGCTTTGCAACAAGCAGAGGCTTTTTAAAATTAAATATGACAAAAAAGAGTATTTTGTCTGTTCCATATTGACTAGCTGTTGGGCAATATTTTCAACAAATCCTTAAGACTTGTTTTAAAATTTATCCGAGAAGTAGTACTAGAAAGAGTAAAATTTTCTTTGTGCCGAAATATTTCATAAGTCATGCAATTAATCTTTTTTTTTATTTAAGTCCTCCAAA
>BMAV01004696.1:0-24591 GCA_019973955.1 Trichonephila inaurata madagascariensis | reverse complement strand
TAATGGTTGTTTAAAATCAAGTCTCAGTGCAAATTCAATAAAGTAGCCGAGTACATCATAAGAAAAGTTGGATTTTAGCCATTTTTTTTTCTCCTGTGTTTTTCAATTTGAGTTTCCACAATTTCAAAGTTTCTGCTCTTAGTGAGATTTAATGCTGCGAATATATAGAAGCAAAGTCTTTCCAATGTTTGTTTGAAAGTTGATAAATATATTTTGCAGTAAAAGTTCATTAGCAAGTCGTGAGTACAATCGACATTTTATGTAGGCACATTTAAAGTTTTTTGAGAACGTCATTTCATATTTCTGTAGCATATATTTGTTTGATTTCAAGCTGGACAAAATTGATTTTATTAAAAACAAAGCTTGAAACTAAAAATAAAAATACTCAAATCGATGCTTACGTTTATATTTATTTTATGATTTTATACTAAACTCGGCTTATAGTTAGATTTTATCAAACATAGTTTTTATTTGTATAAAAATATATGCTGAATCAAAAAAGATTCTTGTAATATTTACTTTGAATACCTTACTTTTACACAAGCATAAATCAATATCTTATGTTTACTGCGAGGATAAAAAAAATACAAGGAAAATAATTTAATCTATACCGACATTTTTTATTATTCATTTTTTCTAATACGTATCATGTTCAATGTATTTCTTTATTTCGATCTACACAAATGGGATCAAATAATAAAATGTATTTTAAAGTTCCCTCTACAAGATATTTTTGTACATTATGCAGCAACTAATGAATTTTCTGGGAGTCTGAAAAAATGGTTACTTACGTACAAGGGTCACTCTGAAATTTTTGAGATACTCCTAGCATTTAAAAGTTATACTTACAAAATGTTAGGAGTGTTCAAAGTAGTCTCCTTCAGCATTTATGTCCCTTTGAGGCGAGTTTTCTTATTAAATGCCTCAAATCATTCATTTTTTAGAATTTACGAAAAAAATGCATTTATAGCCACATCAATCTCTTCTTCTGATAGAAAACGACATCCTCGAAAATTCTTTTTTATATTAAAAAATAACCAAAAGTCACACATAGCTAGATACGGAGAATAAGGTGTATGTTCTATTACTTTAATTTGTTTTTGTTTAATAAACTCAACTGTTAATCCGGCTCTATGGGAAGATGCATTGTCATGGGGAAGTATTAGTCCCCCAACATTAACTTCTTGGGTAATTTCTGGAAGACATTTAGTGGAATACCAGTTTGGTGTTATTGTCTTCTGTCCTTCTAATTTGATGGCCTTGAACAATCTTGTACTTCTGAAGAAACGGTGTACATCAGTGCTTCTCAAACTTTCAATACTTACGACCCAATACTCTCTCTGTCATAATTTTCTTCGCGCCCCCTTCAACATCCAAACAATAACAATGTATTGAATTCAATAATAATGTACTTTGATGTAAATCTACATTATGAATTTAATTGCAAACCGTACAAATTATTAAGATAAGTGTTAATTCTTGTATATAATTTTACATATGACAAGCCCATTGGGTCACTGGTAATTATTAACCTCTTTCTTAACTTAGTATTGTTAAAGTAATTATCAAATACAGTGTGCAGTACCGATGCATTTGTATGTGTATATGTATTTGCATGTGTAAATGCGTATTTTATTACTTATTATGTCAGAATGTATTTTGTTTTGCTTCCTTTCAGCAAATTAATATTTTTAAATAAAGTTTTATTTGCGACTTTTTGATATCCTCGTGCCCCCCTTGTTGGGTTATCACGCCCCCTAGGTGGGCGCGCCCCACAGTTTGAGAAATTCCGGTGTACATTACTGTTTCATTACTCGTTTTCTTTTCACCATTGTTGGCGTGGGATCATTTTCAAAGACCCATATTTTATTTTCTTGATGTATTGGAAAGTCAAAAAAAAAAAAAAAAAAAAAAAACGATATGTACCTTTTATTACACATTACAATTTTAGAAATGAGGCGGTGGCTACCATTATTCATGAATTTAAGGGTTTCCTTATGATTCTCACACAACCCTCTTTTAGGTGATCTGTTAGATTATGAGGAAACCAACGGCAAAGTACTTTTTCCATATGTAATTACTTATGAATAATTTTGTGTATGTCTGTAGATCCAATGTTAAGTTCCTTCTGTATCATTTGGTAGGTGCAGCAATTATTATCCATTAACATTTTTCTTATGGTAGACACATTATCCGGGATTACTGCCAACAGCGGCCTTCCTGTGTGTTCTTCATCCTGAAGAGAATTGTGACCACTGAAAAATTCTTTAAACCATCTGAATGCAGTAGCACGACATGGAGATTCCTCACCAAATGCTAATTGCAGCCGCTGAAAGCATTCCTCTTGATTTAATTCAGATTTAAAATCATAGAAAATCTTAGAACTATAATGTTCCCACTTCAACTCTATTTTCTCTTCGGTCTAAAATTTATTCTACATTAAACAACTTGAAGTAAGTCAGTAAAAAGTTGTCTGCTGTACCAAAATACTTTGTATTTTTAAATTAAACAGTTAATTTTTGAAGTGAAAACTTTTTTAGCCGCGTTGGACACTTTTTGGTAGGGGAAAATCTTATGGGTCCACGTCACCGACTTGCTCATGACTCTTTATGCTGTAAAGGTCACTTCTCCTCGCAGATGGCAGTGAAGTACAAAAGCCAACTTACCAAGTGTGTGATTGAGAATTATGTTTACGTCGCGCTACAAAGCTATAAGCGACGGATCTCATAATTCGCCAACTTACAGAGTAATTTTATAGCGAATTGAAAAATGTATTATATGAAAATAAATTTTCTGCATATTTAATAGTTTCTTGATTTTTTAAAAAAATATTTATTTAAAACTTACCACCAGTTTTACAAAATAAGAAACATATAACTGTTTTAAGGCAGCGGTTAAATATATTTTTTTGGAATTTTTAGAAGTCAAATGTGTGAGAAATTAAAATTTTGCATTTATATTTCGATATTAAAATAATACAATAATGCTAGCTTTGATTGGAAATGGAAATATTTTAACGGAAGAAGAAATACAGGTAATAGAACTTAGATTTATCACAAAAGAATAATCTCAATCATTATGCCCTGAAGGAATAAGACTTATATTTACAAACGCCGCAGTAAATGAGTACAACCATTCTATTTTAAACAGTGAAGAAAATAAAACAATATCTTTGGCTTCTAATGTTTTCGTAGGGTATCATAATGCTGAACAAGAAAATTTTGTTAGACAGAAGTTGCATATAATGAGAGCTGATAACACTGCTGGATTACCTTACGAATTAATTTTAGTTCTCAACCGACTTTACACGATAACAAACAACATAGATGTTGCAGACGGATTATCAAATGGCCCTGTTGGAAAATTGTGTTACGTAGAGAGAGAGGAAAATCATGACATCATATAAGAATTTGGATAAAATTTCCAAAACTATGTGGACGAAAACGAGCTACAAAATCGAGGAATCTTAGTGTCCGCCTTAATCTTGACGATGATGCTGTTCCAATCACTCCTCAGACACACATCATCCATACCACTCAATAACAATAAAACCATAATTGCAAAACGAAATATTTTCCACTTATTTCTGCTTTGGCAATGACTATTCACAAATCACAGGAAGGTACTTATGATGCTATTGTCTACGAATACGATCGCAAACATCCTAGAGAATTAGTATACGAGGATTCAAGGTTTATTTTTGGTTATTCAAGAAAATATTAGCAGCAGTCGGAAATTTTGGATTGGTAGAACAGGAACACCTCTAAATGCTTCAGAAACAGATAAACATCATAAAAGATCAACAAGTCATCGAAAGGATCTAACATTAGAATTGAAAAGATTACAAAACAATACACTACAAACGGTCACCAAAACCTTTCTAGAATTCATCTCCAACAAGAAAGGATTATCGATACTTTCATTCAATTGTCAAAGTTTGCATGCGCATGCAGCTGACCTAAGAAATGATGCTATCGTAAAAAAGTTAAATGTTCTGCTTTTGACAGAAATTCGTATGAAAAACGAAGAACCACTTGTTATTCAGAATTTCAACTTTGTTGTAAGTTATAAAAGACCCGAAGTTCCAGCAGCGTAGCTATTTATCCCAATACTTAAGATACGTCACACTTCATTACTTCACGTATGGACATACATACTAAATTCACTAGAAGCATTGGTGTTAATGTTTCTGATAAAGGCGAAATATGCGTTGCTCGTTGCGATTCCGAGAATGGGCAATACATATTAATGATTGCTGTTTATATTTCGCCTGGAAAATCTATGTGACGGATACAACAATTTTTAGTCGAAAATTTGAGGATTTATACAAAAGAAGCTTCTAAAATACTCGAAAAAAGATTTGGTGAAAAATATGATAATGTACCGATGATTTTAAGTGGAGAATTCAATATTAACTTTGCAGATGATAAAAATCTACCACTAATTGAATTTCTAAATGAAATACTTAATTTAAATATGTCCTATGGTCGAAAACTCAGTACTACAAAATATAAAATCACGATCGATGTGGTTTTCACGCGATATTTAGATAAATTTGAATCAAAAATTTTCCTTTCTTATTTTAGTTACCATAAGCCTACTGTATCTTTTTTAGAACAAAATGAAATAATTGAAAGCACAAAAAGTTTAAGTATTGTTAAAATTAATGATGCAAACAATTAAAATAATGTTAAAAAAATCAAACTTAAATATTTAAAAATTTAAGTAAATACAAATACTATCCATAAATAATATGATTGTATATTAATTGGTATTTTAATTGAATTGTATTCATATTTTGTCATGATCTTGTACAGAGAGAGCCCGTAATATATTCGGATACCATAAAAAAACCATATAAGCATGCATATAATTGTTGCTTGAAGTTTTAATAGATGAGAAAACCAAATTGATGTTGATAATTTTAATTGAAACATTATGAAATTTCATATTTTAATACTAAAAATTGTAAGTTTTCACTTCTATCGGCAGTCTCTATGACTGCCAATTTTTTTTTTAGTAACTTCTCGTCTGAACGTATCTGAAAAATGTCAGAATTACTTTCGTATTATCGCAACCTATTGTCGACATTATATGTAACGAAGCACCTGGTTGACCATTCATTTCGTACGACACATAAGAAATCAGGATTGCCAACTTGGACAGTTATTTATAGAGTTACCGATTGTTGCGATAATATGTAATTACCAAAAAATGTTTTAGAATGTGTTGATGCATTTTCTATTTCCCCCCCCCCTATAGGGACTTCATCACCCTGCGCAACCACTAATGTAAGTATCGAGTGAGTTCCTTCTCCTTGGAAATTTATTATTGAACTTTTACCATGAAGAGAGATAAGTTTAGTATCCTATTCAATAAAATGCGAAGCAACAAAGAGCAGATGTAGCCCTTGCTATATTAAAAATAAGAAAATCATGAGAAAATATAATAGAAATGTTATAGAACACGTGTCCACTTGGAGGAGAATATTAATTATTTTAAAAATTATCTTGTAGGTATTTTTGGGAAAGGCTTGAATCACTCAGTAAGGCGCACGAAAGCTACTAATATATTCTTGTTCTAGGTTATCTTATTTTAAGGTATGGAAACATATGAATATTATAGGTAATTTCTCAATTTTAATGCGAAATCAATTTTTTATAATATATTTTGAGAAGTGAAAGATACAAATCTAAAAGAAATTTAGAAAAATTGATAGATTTCAAATATTTTCAGTTTCATTATTCTTGAATCCGACGATTTAAGCAACGGTTAGCAGAAACCAAGGGTGCAGGATACTGGAGAATATTTCCCTGTCCTCTAGCCCATGTCTAAATTGTGGAGGTGGAGATAGATGATGTCGCCATCTATCGTATAGAAGTCTAACCTGTGTGTCTCAGGATCTGGTAACTTTCCTTCTTTTCCTACGGGAAGGACACGACAACAACAACCAACGATTTTAAGCGTTGTAAAATTGCTTGTTGAGTTTTTCCTAATGCAAGTCCTAGTTCATGAGTTTGGTACGAATCTTCCTCCGTACGTTCTTTGTCTTCGACGTCAAACAGACCGCGCTTAAATTTGGCAATGAGTTCTTGACCATTTCCTTCACTTAAGGTATCCGAATACGTTCGGAACCATGATTTTGCAAAATCATATAAATGGATAATATTTATGATATTTAGTGTCACTTAGATTAGAAAATGTATACAACATTGTTTTAAGAATAGTATTACAATAAAAAAATTATTTAAGTACACTATTTTGTCAAAAAATGAGCATAGAATGACCCATTTTCAAAATATTCTCCTTTTGTAGAAAATGCTTCTATTATAATAATATTTTGCCTGTCTATAGCTCAGACCTCTGTACAGAGGATCAACTAGAAATTTTGAAATATTTAACTTAGAAGTGGGTTTATTCATGTTTTACGACAACAGAGGGGAGCAATTTTAGGGAAAAAACGCCGATAATTACTTTAAATGGTTGTAACTCTTAAAATTATGAGAGTTTTTCCAAGATCATATTTGAGCCTCTGTACAGAGCTCAGAGCTATATACAGGCAAAATATTATTATAATAGAAGCAGTTTTCACAAAAGGAGAACATTTTTAAAAAAAGGTTGTTCTAAGTTAATTTTTTGCCGAAATATTGTATTTAAATAAATTTTTTTTTTGTCAAAATGTCCTTAAAACAATTTTATATATGTATTCTAATCTAAGTGACACTAAATATCATGAAAATTATCCATTCATACGCCTTTTTAAAATCACGGTTCCGAACGGCGCCTTAAAGCAGCCTCACCCTATGCTTCTAAAACTAAACGATACGCTTCAACTGCAGATATCTTTAAACAAACCCATTGACTGCAATCAACGAGATATCTCGTTGTGCCTGTTGAAATTGTAGACTGATTACATATCTTCATTCGAGTTAGGAATTATTAGATAGGATGGAAGAGAAAAATTTATATGGTTCAAAAGACATTAATTATCAATTTTTATTATTAAAATTATAACTTAGGTGAGTAAATAAAAACATAATAATTATATATATATATGAATGTAATTCAAAAATATTAAAAAAAAAATATTTTTACTGTAGTTACTGTGAAAATGAGCTTTAAAGCCAGGATCAAAGCAAAGTACTTGGTTGTTGGGACACACTGGGCAAAAATACTTAGTCTCCTTATTTTTTTGTATTGTACCTATTTAGACTGGCTTTGTAGGCATAGTTTTTTTTTCTGTGGGAGGAAGATGTTCTATGTAATGATGGAAATCCGTTGCTACTTTCTCCTGCATTGCAGCCGTCGCCATCAAATAAATGCATAATATCTGATTCCCTAAATTGAGGCATCTTAATCTTTCAATTCCCATGCTTTTTTTGGTTGTAGAACATGTGGGTATATTCTGAATGAAGATTTCGAAGTAGGGTAGAGTGATTTTCTTGTATCATTGAATGGTTTTTCTAAGGTCTGCTTATTATTACTTATCAGTCCATTTTTATTATTAACACCCTTTTATCAGCTTCACTTGTATGTAACGGAATCTTTAAGCTCAATTTTTCCCCACTTTAAAAGGTCAGATTAATTCGAAATTTTTCTCACTTGTCCAGGACCGATGACAATACAATAACTTAATAAATTGGTTTCATTGTCCTGATCAGGATAATGAGGATTAACGATTTCCCATTTTTAGATTTTATCCCGCATCTGGAGATTAATTTCATATCCCATTTCCAGATTTGGCGACTAAAAATGTTACAACTTAATTTGATTAACTATAAAAGTGTGTTTTTTAATATTTTTAATTTATATTTTATTACTATCATGGTCTATATAACTATCTATTATAACTATCATGGTCTTATAGGTTTTTCCCATTGAGGATCAGAACACATCTGTATCAAAATCAAAAATAACACTGTACATCTGACTGTTACCAGACGAAATTAGCTGACGAGCTTGTAAAATCAAACAAAATGGAAAAAAAAATCTTTGTATATGAAGAATTTTACTGAAAAAAAACATTACGAGATAACTCCTAGCACTCAGTGCATGAATCTTATTTAATAACGCCTTTCTAGAAGTTATCTTGCAGTGTGTTCTTTTTTAATAAAAAAAAATAATAAAATAAATCTGTAAATGCCATTACATTATTATACCAGTAACTTCAGATTATTATATTTTGTAAAATGTTATGTTTTCTTTAAAATAAAACCTTGACACCTAGTGCAAGACCCTCTAAATTTACTTGGTAGTAATTGGGTTAAATAGGTAAATTAAATGACCCCGCAAATGACGCTTATTGGACTGATAACTCGACATTTCAGCATAAAAAATATTATAACATATTGATTGCTAATATTTCATATTATGGTGTTGCCAAACTCCAATCTTACGATATGAAGTTTTACATTTGAAAATTTCAACAATATTTTACTGTTGGGGCCCTCTTTGTCAAACGGAAGAACTTATTTGTAGTCCTTTTATAAAAAGTCCCATCTTGTGAATCAAAAATCGTTTTGAGTGCTTTTGTTAATTCTGAAAGCATAAGAAAATACACATTTTTGAATTAATTTCTAAGTAACTATTAACTTTTGACTAACTATTAAGGTATCCGATTACGTTCGGAACCGTGATTTTAAAAAAGCACATAAATGGACACTTTTCATGATATTTAGTGTCACTTAGATTAGAATGCATGCATAAGATTGTTTTAAGAACATTTTGACAAAAAAAATTAAGTACAATATTTCGGCAAAAAATTAACTTAGAATAACCTTTTTTCAAAATGTTCTCCTTTTGTGAAAAATGCTTCTATAATAATAATATTTTGCCTGTATATAGCTCAGACCTTGGTATAGAGGCTCAACTATGGTTTTTGAAAAATTCACATTATTTTGAGAGTTACAATCCATTGAAATAATTATCGGCGTTTATTTCTTATAATTTTTCCCCTCTGTTGTCACAAAACATGGATAAACCCACTTCTACGTTATATGTTTCAAAAATTCTAGTTGAGCCTCTGTACAGAGGTCTGAGCTATAGACAGGCAAAATATTATTATAATAGAAGCATTGTTCACAAAAGGAGAATATTTTGAAGAGTGGTCATTCTTTGTTCATTTTTTGTCAAAATATTGTACTTAAATAATTTGTCATTATAATACTATTCTTAAATCAATTTTATATACATTTTCTAATCTGAGTGACACTAAATACCATAAATATTATCCATTTATACGCTTTTGCAAAATCACGGTTCCGAACGTAGTCGAAAACCTTAGTATCTAACAGAACTAATAAAATGCAACGCAATCAGAAAGGACGTATCTAAGTATTAATTTTCTTATTTAAAAACATGCAATCTTGTTGTATTTCATATATATTTTTTATCAGCAACTACACACACCCATTACATTTATTATTTCAGCATCTTTAATAATTCCACACATTTTTAATCACACAGAAAAATCGTACATCTAGTGTTTTATGTGAAACTCGATCGGTCCTTATCAAATCATAAATCATGACAACCTCTACATTTCATTCCCGCATTTTATGCTCACCCACGAACAATAGCGTCCCTCCATCAAATTTCAGTCACTTCCTTTGAATTCCTATTGTGCATTTATTGATATTGAATTACATGTTGTGTCTCTCTCTCTCTCTCTTTTTGCCATTATGACTACTTGCCCAAATGAGGAAAGCGATTCCACGCATCGGATTGTTACGTCATAGGTAGTAATGTAAATAGCAATATATGGAAACCGATTCTTGAGACGAAAGCAAGTAGGAAATCTTTGGAGGACATAAAATAATATTTTCCTTTAGGGAATGAAATTAAATTTACTGTAGACGTTTTGTGGTTGGTAAGGTATACGATTCTGGATGTATTTTAAAAATTGCGTTTCATTGAAGTAAACTAGAGGACATTTCGTTAGTTCTATTGGGGCTTTTCAACCAGTATAGGTGTTGTTATGGTATAAACCAGAGGTCCGCAACCCATGGCTTGCGTGCCACATGTGGCAAGCAGTGCAATTCTCAGTGGCATGCAGCACTACTCAACAATTTTGTCAATTTTTGAGTAGATGGAAGTTGATAAATTTGTTTTGGACTTTTCTGACAAACATCTCCAGAATTATGGGCATTTACGGAATTACTAAAATACTGAAAGATAACTACAGATAAATTTACAGCTATTTTGTAAATTATTGAATGCTATGCTATTGAAATTTAATTGTTTACAGAGAGAAAATTGCATGTGTATTCTGCCTTCTGCTTTAGGTTCTACATATCAAAGTAAAAAATCTTTCCTCGTATGAAAAATATTTCTTCGCAAATGAATTGTTTAACAACTGAGTGCTTAAAGTCATGTCAAATTGAAAGTCATACATTATACCCCTGATTTTGCGGTATGAAAATAGATCGGTGCCGGCACAAAGTTTGCAATGAGATTTTTTTTTATTTATCATTTTATTTAGCTGTAATAAAGAAAAATACTTATATTTTACGTTGTCTATTTCTTTTTTTAATAAATATGTTTAAAAATGCTTAATATATGTATAGTTTTAATTTTTCTTTTTATTTTTGTTGAAAAAATAGCTATATTTTATGCTGTTTATTTTCATTTTAAGAAAAATGTTTAAATGATACAAAATTAATATAAAATTAAAATGTAAATTTAAACTATTGACCTCTATTTACTAATTTTATCATGGGGATCGGATTGTTTCAGAGATGTCTTACTGAGTGGCAAGAATCCTAGTGGTAGATTGGTTTAAAAACCAAAGCTAAGTGGTTGCCGATCCCTAGTATAAACTCTGCATATCAGAAACAAAGAGTGGCTGATTTGGGGGAAATGCCGGTTTATCTAGAAGGGGATTAAAAAGAAATAAATAGGAGTGTTTTCTCAGAAAATATTTTACTGCCCTTGTATGTATTCGTTGTTTGAGAATACTGAAGAAAATGAGCTGCCCAAATACCCTTACATACTTTATGAAGGCATAGAGCATTTATACGTGTACAACATGGAAATGAAATTGAATGTGTGTGTGAATACATTGTACACAGTAATTTACCTGATCTGACACACTTCAGAAAAATGCTTTATGAAGACATAAAGTGGTCTCTAATGAAAATTAACTAAGCGACTTAGCAAAAAGGGACTACTTTTTGTCAAAGAAATGTGTGATGCCCTCTTGTCTACCATACTGCACTCTGCATTTTGCTTCTTCATCGCGAAGATGACGAAAGAACAGTAAATCCGCAACCGACACACCTTGTTGTTCAAAGTACTGGATGGCGGTTTCGACAGCCTTGAGTTCCTTCCTAAGTGTTGTTTCATGATTTTTTACGGTGTCCTCAATTATAATACCTTCATCATTTTTCAGCACTTAGTCGTTAATTGTGACATCAGCATTTATTTTTCCGACCTGCGAGATTGAGGGCGAATTATCCGGATTGCCGAGCTATCGAGTACCAAGTTTCCGGGAATCTATTGAATTAAATTTTAAAAATTAAATTATATGAATTTATTCATTATAATATATTGACAATTTGGATTCCAATTTTTTTAGCATTGATTAACATAAAAGAAGTAATAAGCTCATAAAGGAAAAGGTGTATTTTTAGGATCAGTTTCAGAACGAATTGAGTTATTATTCAGTTACAAAAAGACCCGATTTATATAATCGTATTCATCAATAATTTCTAGTACAATTTTTCTGTCTTCTGTCGAAAATGAAACTTTATAGCTATTTAAAACTTTTTTCTGGTACTTGAACTCCAGAAATATAACAAATATTTTTTTTTAATTAATTGTCCTTCACATTTAACCTTGAAAATTTCAGTGCATACAGGGTGAAATCCAGTGCGCTATAGCAACACATTAAATTAGTGTTTCACAAACTTTCAATATTTAAGCATAATTTTCATCGTTCCCCCTCCATACTCTAACAATGTGTTAAATTCAATAATACGATTCCTTGACGCTTCACCTACAACAACTCTTAAGTAGCGCCGGCGTATATAAACATCTAACTCAGTCAGTACGTTAATTGCTCCAGACGTATATATACGTCATTCCGAAGTACGTTCCTTTCTGGGAACTGCTATCCATAAAATTATTCCGAAGGCTTTTTGGAATGCAATAAAATGATCTTGACAGTATTTGCGAAGGATTTACTTATTTCAGAGGATTTGATTACTTATTTCTTTTCTACTTCCCCTCCCCCTCTCAATAAATGACATACGCGTACCTACGTGGAAAACGGTGGCATTGGAGAACAAATCACGCAATTTCTAAGTGGCATTTAAGGGATTAATTCAGTGTTTCTCAAACTATGGGGCGCGCCCCTCTAAGAGCGCGTGATAACCCTACAAAGGGGGCGCGAGTATATCGAAAAGTCGAAAATAAAAAATTATTTTAAAAAAAAATTATCGATTTACGGGAAGGAAGCAAAACAAAATACATTTTGAAGTAATAAAAAATAAAATAAGCATTTATACACTGATATAAGAAACTTATAAATGTATCAGTACTGCACAATGTGTTTCATAATTAATTTAACAGTACTAAGTTAAGAACAAGTTTAATAATTACCAGTGACCCTATGGGCATGTCATAAAATTATATACTTATCTTGATAGTTTGTACGATTTATAATTAAAGTAGTAATGTAGCTTTTCGTCAAAGTATATTATTATTGAATTCAATACATTATTATTGTATGAAGGGGGGCGCAATGAAAATTTTGACTGAAAATTGGGTCGCAAGTATAGAAAGTTTGAGAAGCACTGGATTAATTATAAATCGTACAAATTATCAAGATAAGTGTTAATGTTGACATACAATTTTATACATGGAAAGTCCATGGGGTCGCTGGTAATTGTTAAACTTGTTCTTAACTTAGCATTGTTATAGTAACTGTAAAATACATTGATGCGCAGTACTGATATATTTATAAGTGTATTATACGAGTGTAACTGTGTATTTTATTTCTTATTATGTCCCAATGTATTTGTTTGTTCACTTTCAGTAAATTTATATTTTTAAAATAATCTTTATTTTAGACTTTCAATATGCTCACGCCCCCCTCGTAGGGTTATGACGCCCCACCAGGGGGGCGTGCCCCACAATTTGAGGACCACTGCATTAAATGGAAGCGGACATTGTAATTTAAACTCATGTTCGTACACTGGTATAAACTCTGAGTCAAAATTCCTTCGGGGCCCCTTTTTAGTGGGACTGTAGTTGCACTTGTTGGGGTGCCCATGTAGCATGGGGGCCTCATATCATTGATATGGCTGATTCGTCGGTAGCTACGCTTGTGTGTTCATGTACCGAGGTTACATTCTGATAGTTTATTATATGTTGCTTTACTCATCTCATTTTTAAAGTATTTGTGAATTTTGAAAGTTCTTTTCATTCAACATGAAGTAGTCAATTTTATTTTTTCGGAAAATCCGTCGCATTGATAAGAATCTATTGATATAAGGATCGTTTGAAGCATTGAGATTTGCTACTCAATCTGTTTGAACATCGTCATACGATAAACTTGCTACCTCAACCATTGAGATAACTAACAATTCATTAATTCTGTTCATGGAGAAAGGACTTTATTTTAATTATTTAATATGATGATTTTTTCAAGGATAATTATTCAATCAGGATTAATTATCATGATTACTTATGACCTTTTAAAAATGTCTAGTTACTTTTCAAAAATAATATTGGATGCATGATAGTGTTAGAGCCCAATTGTAGAGGACGCTTCGAAAGCACGGGTATGTAAGAGTTTGGTGGTGTTTACGCCCACACACTCGAGAGCGAGACACACTGAACGAAGGTATGCAGCCTGTTGCGAGTTTTCCACATTATTGAGTATTTTAATTAGCGTATAATAATAGTACTTTTTTAAAGTGCGTAATAAAGTCCGGCTTATATATTTGTAAAGAAGAGTGTTGAAGGGAAGGCCTTTGAGTAGTGACTGACTTATTCCATCCTGACCTAAGGAAACATAAACGTGAAAATCCCTACGTATGAATACCGGGTTCGAATGAAGCTACAAAAATCCTATGAAAAACAAATAATTAATAAACTATCCTTTGATGTAGACTAAAATCATACATAGAGAAGGTAATAACTTTGGACATAAGCTGTTGACCTTGGAAGGGGTATTTATTTGATCCACCGACCTACCGGTTCGCAGCTACGCTGTGCATGACTTGGACGACTGAGACGGAAGGAATATCTAAACGGGCCAATCGTTAAGGGAGATTATTCCTGTACGTTGCTGTTTGTGACTTGCAGAAGGAGGTGCCGCTGCATATCTATTAACAGCTTCAATATAAGACCATGTAATAAATGTAATGAGCTTAATAATTTATTTAGTTTTTGAAAGGATTATTTATTTAATAGCACGAACTATTTACACATACTGCAGTTACCCAATGCACAGTTTTCTATTTAAGAGTGATTAATTTTATGGGTTAATAATTAAATCCAAAAAAAAAATAATAATAACTGATCAGAATACTTCACTAATGACTTTATATTTCCTTATTATGATATTAATAAATTACATAAATACAGTAATGTTTATTTCAATCCTTTAATGATTGGTTAAGATCGTATCAACTTTGAAGGAAATTTAAATTTCTGCTTTTGTAAATAACATTTTAAAAAAACTTATCAATTGCTATTTAGGATTATAATACAAAAAAACACAATAAATTGAGTTGACTGTATTTGTTTGTTCCTTGTACACCCCCGCTATTGTCGCTTGTTGCGCCCCCTACAGCTCGTCACTTCTACGAGTTTTCTCATCCCGAACGGACGTACTCTCCCAGTCGTTCCGTCGTAGAAAGTGTTTCATTGCTTAAGGTATCCGACTACGTTCGGAACCATGGTTTTAAAAAAGCGCATAAATGGATAATTTTCATGATAATTAGTATCAATTAGATTAGATTACATGTATAAAATTGTTTTAATGACATTTTGACAAAAAAAAATTATTTAAATACAATATTTTGGCAAAAAATTAACTTAATATAATCTTTTTTCAAAATGTTCTCTTTTTGTTAAAAATGCTTCTATTATAATAACATTTGCCTGTACATAGCTTAGACCTCTTTACAGAGGCTCAACTATGGTTTTTGAAAAAATTCACATTATTTTCAGAGTTACAACCCATTGAAATATAATTATCAGCGTTTTCTTCTTAAAATTGCTCTCCTCTGTTGTCGTAAAACATGGATAAACCCTCTTCTAAGTTATATATTTCAAACATTCTTGTTGAGCCTCTGTACAGAGGTCTGAGCTATATACAGGCAAAATATTATTATAATAGAAGCATTTTTCACAAAAGGAGAATATTTTGAAAAGGGGTCATTCTATGTTCATTTTTTGTCAAAATATTGTATTTAAATATATTTTTTTTTTCAAAATGTCCTTGAAACCATTTTATACAGGTATTCTAATCTAAGTGACACTAAATATCATGAAAATTATCCATTTATGCGCTTTTGCAAAATCACGGTTTCGAACGTAGTCGGATGCATCTTTGTCTAATTTTACTTACTTTAAATTCATTGTTAATTTGTTATTGTTATTTACCTGTGTTACTCATAATAAATATTTGTTTGTTATGGATTAAGGTTTTATTTCTCTCTCGAGTACTATCGACGTTAATTTTACTGTCGGCATCCCGCCGCATTAAGGTCTACCGCGCCCTATTTTCAATATTCCTATATGAATCTCACAACGATAAGCTTGGAAAATATCCACGACGAATGAAATCTAAATAATTACTTTTGTGATTGAGATTAAGGAGAAAATTTTAATTATATTTCTACAAATAAAATAATATATTTAAGGAGATCCGAGAAATTCTATGTAATATGAAATTTTGTTATTCGATTATCCCTTGGTAAATGATTGAATGAGTATAAATTTAATTTTTATCCACAGTGTTTGAATTTCATAAGAACCAACAATGATAAATTAAGAAGAATTTTTATATCAACAACTGTATATGAATATTAAATTTTTTTATTTCTGATATTTATGATAAAAGAGAAGCTTTTAAATTAACATTATTAAAGTACCTTTTTGGACAAGCTATGTGCATACATCAATTTTCAAAAATTTTATTCTAAAATATGTACAAAGGCACAATGATCTAGATTCTGACGACACAAAAATTTATTATAATTACAAGAAGTTTTATAAATACTGCTTATACAATTTGAATATCCTAATAACTTTCTATAAAGGTATGTGTTTATAAAAATAGATACAATGTAAATAACGGATTTTCATCATAGATGTAATAATCAATTATTAATTTGCTCTAGATTAAATACTTTGTTCCAGCCATTCACATGGCCCTACAGTTAAAGTTAGCTTTGCTTCACAATATTACATCAAAAAGATATTTATATTAAGTTTTTCTGTACTATTACTGATGCATGGAAAAATATTTTTGTAAGTTATTGAATATGAATATATGTTTGGTTACGAGTTTATATTTTGAAATTTATAAAAATTTTTTTTTAATCTTTTATACAATAGCCCTAATTTTTATCGTAATTGATTAATAGATTAATGTAAGATTGCATGTGCAATAGTTAAGCTAAAGTCTTTTTTCAATCTCAGTTTTTCAACATGTTTTCTTATAATATTTTGTATAGAATATCTGCTGAAGAGGAAGGTTGGAATTCTATAATGCGATATTAACCCTATTTTACAGCCATAAGTCAGGACAGCACTAGAAAATGTAATAATTTTCAATTTTGTTTTACTGACATAATTTTTTGTTTTGTTGTATTTGATTTTATTTTCTCAGCTGTGTAGGATAATTTATCAGGATTATATATATATATTTATTCTAATATTATTACTATAGTTATGTATAACACTGTAAAATCTATTGCCTGTTACGTTTTATGATTTATATTTATAGGTAAGTTCTTAAAAATGCTTAAGTATGATTACAGAGAACACAGAAAGCTTGTATCGCTGATCATAACAAATTCCGGATAAATTGTTTCGAGTAAATTAAGTAAATGGACCCTTGGCTTGGAAAAATAAATTTAAATCGATATATTCATTGCTTTTTCTTAGAAAAAGCCCTTTTCTAGAAAAACTGAGAGTCAAGTTAAAGATAAATTTGACTTTCATATATTAATCGTTATCTTGCTACAAAAGAAAAACACTTGAAATGAAGCAACTAGATATTCCTGCTCTTAAAATCTGAAAATATCACAAATATATTGAAAAACGGTTCGTTAATGATGTCTTAAGATCAAATTCGTCCAACTACCAGAGGAACATTTTGAAAGATTTTCAATTTCATTTATAGTAAATAGAGGACATCTTTCTCCGGAGTAATGGCACATAATGCATTTGTATTTAATTTGATTTTATATGAAATAAATGAGTATGTGTGTTTTCTTTTGAATGAACACAGTCTTATGCCATGAAACTTGTACTTGAATTTCTAAATCAAAGATAAAGAAATACTTTTAGGATATTTCCCGTATCATTCATATAGATTTAGTTTAGATTTTTTTTAGTACAATAATGCATTTTCAATTTTGATTTATGAACGATTTTGTAGAATGCATTTGAAATGAAATTTATTTATTCTACTTTTGAGATGCTTTTTGATAAGATTATAAAGCTATTATTTGAGGATTATGTCTTAAAAGATGCATAGCTGTTCTGAAATAAACCAATATTCAATAGCAAAATATTTTTAGAGGTAACTCAAAATCTTATGCATAAGAAATAGAAAAAAACAATAACAGTTTAGCTGTGTTTTAAACAAAATAATCTGGTTTAAAACACATAAATATATGATTTCTAAACATGATAAATATATGATTTCTAAACATGATAAATATATGATTTCTAAACATGATTTGAAATAAAAAAATTAAATTGTCTAAAATTGCTCGGAAATGTCTTTTGTTAAGCTTTTTAATTTAGAGGATAAACTATTTGCTCTATTTTTCCTTTTGGGAAAGGGCAATCAATTTTAATCTAAATACATAAAAAAAGGATACTGACGCTCTATCGCAACTATGCCAACGTTCAAGATAACTCGCCAAGTTGACAATCCTGATTTCGCATGTGTCGTACGCGTTGTATTGGGAACCATGTGCATAATTTCATATAAGGTCGCCAATACGGTTGCCATAATACGTAAGTATCAAAAAAAGTTACTGGTGATAAATTAGGAAAAAATATTTTTCGAGGGAAAAATATAGTTACATCTGTAGTTTTTTTCAGTAAACCAAATTTTTTAAATTACAAGTAAAAGAAATAGAAATAAATGGATTGAAATTTTTTGTTTTTATAACAGAAAATTTTACTGCATACTGATGACTCCATATGAAAAGATATATTTGATATTGAAAAACCTCACAATATAAATTTGGCATATATGGGAAAAAGTATCAAAATATACTTATTTGAAAAACAGTATCTCTATATTTCAGCCTAAAACTAAAAAATGCATTTTCCTCCTAAAAATATTCTGATAAATGTAATAATGTTTGACAAATTTTTTGAGAACCAAAATTGAAATGCTTTTGTGCAGAAATGCATGCTGTTTATAGCAAATAACAATGAAATCCTCTTTATTTGGTAAATATTTTTAGTACACAGATTTGGATTTTTTTTTCATATAATTTATTAGCCTCAATATCTCAACTCTTTTAGAAAGGAAACAAATAATAGGGTATTAACATCATTTTTTGCTTTGTATATAGATGGAAATAATATCAAACATATACTTTTAAAAGAAAAATTCGTTGTCTTTTTCTGTAAAAGCCTTAAAAAAATATTCCAGTAATGACATAAGAGAAGATTATATCAAAATAAATTAGTCAATTTTTCATTATTTTTTTTATTTTATTTTTATGCTTATTTTATTTTATATTCTATCACATAATACGTCATTCATTTATTGTTTCGATTTTTATCAGCTCTAATTGATTTTTGTTCCATCATTTCTCTTTATTCCATATTCATGTCCTGAAATTTATTTATTCGAGCAAGCAAAGAACTGAAGTGAACTGCAATTGCCAATTGTACATATAATATTATTCTCAGATGCATTTTTGGAGAGAATGCGTTTTTTAAAATCGAGCATTTTGCTATACAGTATCTATTTTAAACAATATGCACGCTGTTAAGCAGAGATTAATTTCCAACTTTGCAAAATATTAAGACGTAACCTGTAATCACATACGATTTGTTTGTATACACTGCTTGAAAATTCCTTTTTGCTTAAGTTGAGACTTATTTTTTTTTTTTTTTTTTTTGCATTTCAGAGACTTATTTTTTCCATCTGCGTAATTCCTAAGTTAATGAAGAAAAAATTGCATTTGTTTCTTAGAAGATCGACTTTCTACGAGCTCTGGCAATTCAATAGTTATGTGAATTGAGATCATACTTCGAGATGTAGCTAATAACTCTTTAGGTAATAGAATTGCATCCCTGATTAAAATGGCAGATTAATAATTCTAACATAATCGAAACACTATATTTTTTTCCGGTTTTTTTTAATTTACAAAAAACCACACCTTGCGTTTCAAAGAACATTTCATTGTGTGGGATTTAAAACATCGGATAGAAGTCTTAAGGGCATCCACATTTTATTGCTTGTATAAAGAATGCTCAATTGCTTGTATTTTTACCACTAGCAATTTTTTCAGATGTTTTTACTTAGTTGATTAAATTCAGTAAAATGTAAAAAAGGGCTATTTTTCAATTCTTACTATTATCTCACTCTCCCTCTCTATATATATTTATATATTTATTTATCTGTTCAAATTTTTAATCCTTAATAAAATACTTTTTATTCATCCAATTAAGTTCAAATAAATTTTTAAACGTGTAGTAGATGACACTTGATGTTAATACAGTTTTTTTTCAAATAATAATTAACTAACTAAATTTAATTAAATTAATTATTGGTTTTTGACAACAACTTAAATTCATCTCTATTGTTGTAACAATATAATTGTTAAAACAAAGAAAAAAATTGGCGTCGAAAACCTGTTTTTCAACCAAACCGGGTGTGCATTCTTACAACAATGCAGACAATTATGCTCTTTTTTCAATTCCTATTATTAGTTCACTCTCTCCCTATACATATGTATATTTATATATATATCTTCTATTCCAATTTTCAATCGTTAATAAAATGCTTTCTATTCACTCCTTCACAGTAGGAAATGACTTAATTTTTTTTTTACATTATTTGCTTTTTTACATTTACGTATAGCTTCAATATTAATGTATCATATTTAAATATAACTAATGGATCTTCTTCAAGTATCTTAAGACCACATATAGCTTAGCGGTTACGGTCACAAACTTCCATTCAGAGTGTCAAGGGTTCGAGCCCTAGTTCCAATGAAGACCCACCGTGTAGAGAGCTTAATATACCAGGTGATCCAAAAGTCCGTTAACATTTAAAAGTTTAATAATTCGCAGAATAATGTAAGAAAAGAGGTAAAAATTGAAATATACCAGTTTAAAATGATATGGGGTTTTATTGAAACCCCATATTGAAACCCCTTTTACCTGTGGTCAAGAGAACAATGTTAAGAGCAGCACTGAGCAGCATATCTGTCGGTATGGTTAAAAATTGATGTTGGGTATCATCTCTAAGCATCTCTAATGAGGTCGGACGATACTGGTAGACTTGTGAATTCAATTAACCTCTTAATCAATAATCGCATGTATTGAGGTCTGGGGACCTGGAAGGCCAAGCATAGCGGAAGTGGTAGCTCAGTACAAAATCCTTACCAAACAATGTGCGCAAGAAATCTTTAACATCTTTTCTCTGGAGACAGGATCATAAAGCTGCAGTAATAAATTCTCCATTCTGATAGTACAGCTTTGTTAACAATGCATTTTCTGATTAGTTATACGTGTCAATTGCAGATGCATATGTTCCTCAATAACTACAGCTCATATATATATATATATATATATATATATTTGGTTTCAATAAAACCCCGTGTCATTTCAAGCATGTTTGTTATTAATTTTTATTTCTTTACCTGCATTATTCTGTAAATTATTGAATTTTCAAATGTTAGAGTATGTGACTACCCAAAATTCGCTGTTTTGGTGAAAACTTGCAAAATTCCTTTTATGATTTTATTTTATAGCCCATACATTTAAGATTCCAAAAATACTTTTTTTTTCTATGATATTTGGAAGCAAAGTTATAGCATGATTAGTAAACCTAAAATAGAGTGTACAAAACCGGAAGTAGATCCCTACACAAAATATTTTTAGATATTGAATTGTTATGAATCAAAATCTAATATCTGTGCATATATTTATGTACTTTATTGCTTTTTTGTGAATAAAAAAAAATTATTTTTTTAAAAAAAAAATTGTACTTTTGCATAAAATTTGGCATATTTAAAAAACTTTCAAAAATTTTAAAAATCTTTTAATTTCTAACACATATAAAGATGTTATTCACGAACTGTATAAATAATATTTGAATACATTTATTAGAATTTTGTGTAACCGCAATTTCTCATCAACTACTAAAAACCACAATTGTTATAGTGTATAAAACTCTCCATAAAAGGTTAAAAAAAAGTCCGAAATAGTTAAACATGAAGCTAAAGAGATCTTGACCTATAAATATGGCGGGATTAAAAATTGTACAGTTATTATATAGAAAATTTTTGATACTCTACTAAAATATTTAAATGCATTTTCGGAGAAATTATGTTTTTTTAATTTTTTGCTTCATGTTGTAGTTCACAACAAGATTTCTTTTTAAGATATTGAATTGAAATTTTCAGAAAATGTTTTATTTAGTCGTATCTCTAGTATAGACTATAATATAATCTATTTGTATTTATTTATGTATTTTATTGTCCTTTTTGTGAGAAAATAACATTGGTTTTTTGTAAAAAATTGAATTTTTGCATAAAAAATGACATATTTCAAAAACTTTCAAATTTATTACAAATATTTTAGCTCTAAGAACAGATAATGATGTTATTTATGTACTGTACAAACATTATTCGAATATATTAATTAGAATTTTCAATGCAAGGTTTACCGTAACTGTAATTTTTCACTTAAATTTCATTTAAAATTCCCAATTATCTAAAATTATTTTTAATTTTGTGGAAATTGTACTTGAATTCCTAGTTTTGTACCTCAATTCAAATAAAAAATTGACTATTTAGTTGTGAAAATTTATATATTTAAAAAAAGGAGCTCCAAAGGTAGTCACATACCTTAACGCAATGTTCCCCGAACTTTTTATCGCCACGGAACGGTCAACGTTAATTTCCCCGCGGCCCGCTGAGGGGGAGAATGTTGATTGTTTATAAAATAGACTGTTTTGATTTAATAATTTTAATTTAATTGTATTTGAGGTATCCGGCTACGTTCGGAACCGTGATTTTAAAAAAGTGCATAAATGGATAATTTTCAAGACATTTAGTGTCACTTAGATTAGAATACATGCATAAAATTATGGACATTTTGACAAAAAAAAATATTTATATACAATATTTCGGCAAAAAATTAACTTAGAATAACCTATTTTCAAAACGTTCTCCTTTTGTGAAAAATGCTTCTATTATAATAATATTTTGCCTGTATATAGTTCGGACCTCTTTACAGAGGCTCAACTATGGTTTTTGAAAAAATTCACATTATTTTCAGAGTTACAACCCATTGAAATAATTATCAGCGTTTTTTTCTTAAAATTTCTCCCCTCTGTTGTCGTAAAACATGGATAAACCCATTTCTAAGCTATAAATTTCCAAAATTGTAGTTGAGCGTATGTACAGAGGTTTGAGCGATCTACAGGCAAAATGTTATTATAATAGAAGCATTTTTCACAAAAGGAGAACATTTTGAAAATGGGTCATTCTATGTTCATTTTTGGTCAAAATATTGTACTTAAATATTTTTTTTATTGTAATACTATTCTTAAAATAATTTTGTATACATTTTATAATGTAAGTGACACTAAATATCATAAATATTATCCATTTATACGCTTTTGCAAAATCACGGTTCCGAACGTAATCGGATACCTTAATTGTGACTTCAGAATAAAATATAGCTACACCAAAAAATGAATATAAAGTGATTTAGCAATCAATGTAAAGTGATTTTCATAAGTAGTAGCCCCAAACCAAGAAAAATATACCACTAAATAAAAGGGAAATAATTTAATGTCTCTTGTGTGGACCGGTAGTATTCGTTCCACGGACCGGGGGTTGGAGACCACTACTTAACGGACCGAGGCACAAAGTCCTTCCACTGGAGTGGTAAGGAAGCTTGTAGAGGGAATGTCATCATAGGTGACCTCTTCTTCATTTGACCGAGGTTCAAAATTCTGTGGTCCGTCGCCAATAGGCCTCATGTTCCTCACAGTGCGGCGTTAATAAACACCCATTCAATTATTCTTGCTAACCCTATAACCAATAACGTAAGCACTGCCAATCAGGGCAAGTTAGTGATGTCTCTAATTGTACTTTGTTTGCATGGAGTTTATGTACCTGTTGCGGGATGTTCCATTTTTAACCTTACTTCTATTATAGTTGACCTTGTGATAAGTTCATAGCTGCTCATCTGGGGTGAGGTATTAGTGAGACAAGGATTGGTGAGGTATTGAAAATTACTTATTTTTATGTTACTTGCTAGAGAGAGTATTACAGTTAACCCGGGAACAGTCGTGATGGGAACAGAATCCCCCCAGGCTCAAGAAATCTTTAATTTTGAGAACACCATTTGCCTTTTACCAATTACCTTGGCAGTATCCTCCTATATGACATTCATGCGAACTAAAATGTTTTTATAACACATCTCCCTACTTTTTGGTAGTGGGGATAGTAATTTACAATCTTGAGGTACGCGTGGGGTGACTGAGTTCCCCGTAAGACCACATTTGTTCCAAAATATTCCCTATGAACAGGCTATATTTTTCCGATGTGAACGACTTAATGGTTTTGATTGCTGTGTTGAAGGACTCATATCGGTTTATAAATACAAACGAAAGAAATATAAAAAAGGGCGTCTGCGATCTATTTTGGATGAAGATGAAATTGATCAAGCAAGGGAAAGACCTTATGAAATAATGGATATTAATCATGATGGCTGAAATAGATTTGAGTAACGGAATGAACGTGAAATGTTTGAGTTGAAAGGAAAATTTTCAAATGTTGTCTGTGCTAAAGCCACAAGTGCATCACACAGCACACTACAGCATCTCAAAAGGGTACAAGTAAGAAAAAGTGTAACATGTGATTTGTCGACCATAACAAAACAAGAAAACTACAATAAATTCTGCAAAATATGACTGTTTTCTCTACAAATATCATTCTTGTAATGTTACTGAAAAGTGTCTGAGATTTATGTCATTTTATTAACATTATTTGAAATATTTTAGTTCAGTTTGATTGTATTTGTTCTCAAATTATCCAAGAAAAATTGAAAAGTCATTAAAAGTAGGTAAGTATACTTTCTCTTAATTAAATTATTCACCGGAATTAAGATTGTAATCGTGTACAACAAAAATAACTA
>BMAV01004695.1:0-26292 GCA_019973955.1 Trichonephila inaurata madagascariensis | reverse complement strand
ATTTTGACTTTTGCCTCAACCCTCGTATATATTAAATTACATCTCGTGGTTTTATGATATGAATATTTGTTTAACTCGCGACACCTTGTGATGTGTAACTCTTACAATGGTATTTTCAAAACATTTCTACTAAAACCCAAACTTAAGAATCCAGACACGTGAATTTTTGAATAAACTGAAAAGTAAACATTTTGTTGCTTTAGTACGAGTCACAGAGAATTTTTTATCTTCATGAACAACTCAACTCAACACATCCTTATATTTTAAATTACATTTTTCAGCTATTCTTAATTAACGCTGTTGGTTATGCTTTCGTCTTGTGCTGCTTTAAGAATAAAGAGCTGTTTTAACACTTTCTTCACTTTTCAACTTCGGCAAAGATAGTATAGCTAAATTAAGTTTTGTACATACAATGTAACATATCGAATTTTAGAAGTTTTTAACATAAAAATAGTCTAAATAATTTCCTTTAATTGTGAAATAGTTAAATAAAAATGTACATTTGATAATTATACAATTAAAGACAGCAGTTTTAAACATTTGTAACTTTCAAGCAAAATTTGAATCGAAATGTGTTCTTTGAATGCAAACGATATTCATTTTAGTACTTGGTATTATCGCAACCTGTTTGGCTACCTTGGCGGACTATTGGTAACTATTGTATACATTTTGACGATATTAAATAAAATTGCACAAATTCAATAAAAAGGAATACGCTAGCGAAAATACATAATATAAATATAAAATAAGCAACATAAGAGAAAAAAGAACAAGTAATTTTTAGTTTTAGAATTTCGAAGTTTATTTTGAACTTAAATGATGTACTATATACGAAATATAGAATACCGTAAAATCCGGCGTATAACTCGCACTTTTAAAAAAAAATGAGACATAAATTTACGGGTGCGCGTTAAACACCGGGAATAAAAATGATAGCATCAAAAATAAAAAAATAATAAAAAAAAGAGATGAACATATGAAAAATTAAAAAAACTTCTACATAGATCTCGGAATACTATATATATTTGAAAGAAATGACATCTAATTAAGTTAAAGGGTTCTAATTCTAATAGTAAACTGTTTTTTGAAAATCTTGGGATAATAACTCGAATAAATGACTTAAAAATATACGAACATTGTACACACATACTGCTGGTTCCTTTGTAAAAAAGGGGGTGCGCGTTATACAGCGAATATACCTAAAAGTTAAAATAATACAGCTTGAAAGTATGGGTGCGCGTTATACGCCGGATTTTACGGTAATATGTCACAAATTCTATAAAAAGGAATAAGCATGCGAAAATACAGAATATAAATAAATAATAATCAATATAAGAAAAAAAAGGATAAGTAATTTTTAGTTTAAAATTTCGAAGTTTATTTCGAACTTAAATGATAAATATATCCAAATACCAAATATTGAATAAAATAGAACATGAATTCTATAAAAAGGAATAAGCATGCGAAAATACAGAATATAAGTAAATACTAATCAGTAAGAAAAAAGAATTAATTCTTAGTTTTAGAATTACGAAGCTCCAGAAAAACAAATATTATTGATGCTATGAATGGAATACGACTTCCTTCAAACCAATTACCAGATCGTATTCCTTTGAGTTGATTACACTTGTAAAGGCTACATTTCCAAAACATTTGTTTTCCAAAATAAAGCTTCAGTAGATGACAGTTAGAACATTTCATTGAATCAGGTAAAATGTTATTTTTCTGTAAAAAAGAAATAGCATCTTTTTCGGAATTCAGAAATCCCAGAGAAATATTTTGTATTGGAGTTCGCCGTATCGATGGAATATTACGCTTATATAATGGCAAAAAGCTTAAACAATATTGTCAAAGAATATCATGTTCGCACCAAACGATAGAAATATGCAACGAAACAAATAATATATTTTAAATTATACTATTATTGTAGTCTTACATATTATTGTAGTGTAGTTATTATATATAATTACTATATTATGATAATAATACTGATACATGTAATTGCATTTTCATTCTTACTTTTATGAACTAAGAATTCAATAAATTTTAACTCCTTAGAGACCAGATTTACAAACGGTTAGGCTTATAAGGGCAAGTGGAGGAATATGAAGCGAATTACGGTTAGGCTTAAGAGGTCGGCAAGAGGAGAAATGCAGCAAATTCGGCGCCAAGCCGTGCGATATTGAGGTCGCCAACTTGGCGAGTTATTTTTCGAGTTGGCGATTGTTGCGATAATACGTAAGCATCTTCATTTCGAGCAATTAAAATATTCTAAACAAAAAGACATTGGTCTCTTAAAAAGTTATATATTTTTAAGAATATCAGTAAGTCCAATAATATATACTATCTCAGATGATAATTACTTCATATCAAATGTGAGTGTGTCAGAAAGCTATCAGACAACCCCCCTCCCACACACACAAAAAAAAGTCTTCGTTTATGGTTTAGTGAAGTAATAGTAAAAGCAAAAGCAAAGATATCATTTACAATTAAAGAGAGAGCTAACGTTGGCCTGAAAACGTCGAGCAGTATTACAAACTACTCACAGTAGTTAAAAGATCAAAATAAATTAAGGCACATAAATCTTGAGCAAGACTCACAATACGAAGAAATGATGAAGGAAACCAAGAAATGTTTTATTTTTCCCACTATGAACAAGTCTACAAAACATAATTATTGTCATGCCACAGCCAACCTCATTGCTGTCTCAAGGACGAATCCATTTAAAAAATGGACATTTTGGACATACAAAACTCAAATAGTGTAAAATTTGGAAAATATATGCCTACAGAAGTTCAAATATCGTTAAGTCTACCTGTGTTTGTCTCTTCAAGTATTAAAAGGCACAATTATATAAACTTACAGTAATCTTTTTATCAGACACTCTAATATCCTTTCTAACGATCATGAAATTTAGTCAACCATCGCTTTTATGCTTCTTTAAGAAGATCTGAAGACGAGACAAAATCACGCCCACTCGTATCTTAGTTTTATAATGGAGGAGTTGTCGGGTGAAGAGAAATCAGTTGAGTGGTTTATGAGAGTAAAAAGACTGTGCGTAGGTGTGCGAGATTGACACACCTACTCAACCTTCTTTATTGCCCGATATGTGTTATGTTAGAATGCTTTTTTCCCCAAGTTCTTTGAACGTAAAGTCATGGTATATTTGCATTTGAATCACTGAAAGGCGTTATGGAATTTTACTTCTGTTTAATATTGGTGTAGTGACGTAACCTTCTTATAGTACATTCTAACACAGTGCAAATGGTTGTTGGATAATTTTATTTTCAAGAGAGAGAGAGAGAAGTATGGAAATTTACAATTATAATTTAAAAATAAATGAAAAGGTGAATGATTTGTAAATGAGAATATTAATGCGAGGAGTATAATTATTTCTGAGTACCACTTATTTGATTTTATTAAGAATTTAATAATTTTATTCATATTAATTTTTACTGCAACTATGTTAAGAGAAAAAAAAGAAACGAATCTTACAGTAGTCGCATATAATGTGTTACATCTGACATGTTGTCGTGGTAAATACGCAATAGTAACTTATATCCTGAAAAAAATGAATCGCGTATGATTGGAAATAATTTTCTATCGAATAACTATATTTTTAATGAAAATTTTATTTAACTAATACTAGGAGTAATGCAATTTTTTATCAAAAATAATTATTCTTGTTCAATTTGGGGATGAGCGAAGATAATAGACTTATGATAACTAAAATATGACACATATACTTGTGATTTCAAAGTATGTAAGGTATCCGACTACGTTCGGAACCGTGATTTTAAAAAACGCATAAATGGATAATTGTCATGATATTTGGTGTCACTTAGATTATAATACATGTATAAAATTGTTTTAAGGACATTTTGACAAAAAAAAATTTATTTAAATACAATATTTTGGCAAAAACCTAACTTAGAATAATCTTTTTTACAAATGTTCTCCTTTTGTGAAAAATCCTTTTATTATAATAATATTTTGCCTGTATATAGCTCAGACTTCTCTACAGAGGCTCAACTAGAATTTTTGAAAAATTCACATTATTTTCAGAGTTACCACCAATTTAAATAATTATTGGCGCTTTTTTCTTAAAATTGCTCCCCTCTGTTGTCGTAAAATATGGATAAACCCACTTCTAAGTTATATATTGCAAAAATTCAAGTTGAGCCTCTGTATAGAGGTCTGAGCTATATACAGGCAAATTATTATTATAATAGAAGCATTTTTCACAAAAGGAGAACATTTGGAAACAAAATTATTCTAAGTTAATTTTTTGCCGAAATATTCTATTTAAATAATTTTTTTTGTCAAAATGTCCTTAAAACAATTTTATATATATATTCTAATCTAAGTGAAACTAAATATCATGACAATTATCCATTTATGCGCTTTTTTAAAATCACGGTTCCGAACGTAGCCGGGTACCTTAAAAACCGTTAAAAAACAGCATCAATAACTGTACCACTGTTAGTCGTCGAAACATTTTGATTTGAGCTCATTTCGAACTTGAGTTCATCATTCAAAGAAGCTATGAGCGGCTCAGCTTTTGGCAAACTGATGTTAAAATTAAAATCACCACTCAAAATCATGGGAAGCGAGAGATAGTTTTTTTTTTAAAAAAGAGCAGAACCATCTTCGGTATATCCCTTTATGACCGGAATTATTTTTATCTTTAAATATTGAATTAATTAAATCTGGTTATTAATACTATATGGATTCCAATGAAACTGGGAAAAATACTTAAGAAATTCCTCTCACCCCAGAACCAAATTATTACGTTGATCGGGGCTCGAGGATTTTATGCAAAACAGTCACAAAGAAAAATAACAGTTCTTTAAGAGCGATGCGAATTTATTATCGAAAATCCAATTCTTTAAATACAAGATTCCACAGCAATATCCACAGAGTAAATCTTCGAAGGTCTTCACACCTTCAACAGCAATCAAACACAATTATCAGTGTTTAAAATACACGAATGTAAAAGATTATTCACAAGCACTGCCGAGCTAATCGGTAAACAAAACAAGGCTCACTAATCGCGGGTTGAATCAAGACTGACTCGTTGCGGCTAGCACCGCTCTATTTATAGACCAGGCGGAAACTTCCAGAAAAATCCGCACACATTAACTAATTTGTAGAAGAATCCAGAGGGTCCTCAACTCGCCAACATGGTCGCCAATGTGGCCAAATTGCGGCAAACTTGGTCGCCAAATATGATGCCAACTTAGGTCTATCGCCAAGATCTCGCAAGGTTCCCATTGACGTTACTTCCTGTTACCCATTTCCGTTTCTTTTCACGAAATCACTCCGACAAATATCCAGCAACCGAGAGGAAAGATGTTACACATCAATAAACTATAGTTTAAAAAACTAAAAGTAAAACCCTTTTATAGTTAATCGAACAAAGTTGTATAACTTAACCTTTTAGTCACCAAATCTAGAAATGGGATCTGAGATAAGTCGCCAGATGCGGGATGGGATCTGTAAATGCAAAATCTTAAATCCTGATGATCCTGATCAGGACAATGGAACAAAACTATTAAATAATTGTATTATCATCGGTCCTGGACAAGTGAGCAAAATTTAGAATTAATCTGATCTTTTAAAGTGGGTAAAAATTGAATTCACGTTATATACAAGTGAAGCTTATAAAAGGGTATTAATAATAATACGCGTAGTATCGGAAAGTAACTTGCTTTTTTTGCTGTGGTTTCGAGCAGGGGTGGACAAATAGCAACATGCAGTCCGCAGGTTTATCTGCAGGGTTTAAAAGCTGTTTAACCGAAACAAACATTTCTGTACACAAAAAACCGCCCTCTTTTTAATTACGTAAAAAGTTGCAACATCAATAAATGCGAAATATAAATACCTCTTTTATCCTTTTAAAATTTTTAACTGTGCATTGTTGTCCTGCATATGATGAAATTTTTTTTGATATTTATTATTGGTACAATAATTTTTTTGGAATAATAACCTTTGTTGCACCACATCCCACATAAAACCATTAATTGTAATTAATTAAAAAAAAACAGCCACCTAATTTTTTTTTTTAATCTCCATCTATATATACATATCTACTCAGTTAATACTGCTTTTACAGCAGAATAATTAATGCTTTGAGATCTCCAAATGTAGGATGAATGATATACGTTTTTATCAAACTTTTAGGCGACATTGAGAAACATTGGTACAAAGATGCGCTACAGTTTGTATTGGACTTCTATTCAATATGACGGCAATAATTCGTCAAGTTTACAATGAATGAAAGTGTGCCCTAAAATAGCATTCAACTGCTTTTGAATTGTAAATTTCCAAGTAATAAATTTTCAATTTAAAAAAGTGTGGGCATAATATGAACTCATTGGGCAAATTCCTATTTTATTCCACATCTTTAGCAAGGACAAAAAGCGAGCCAAATTGCGCCAGCAGCTCCTGTATTGGACGTTTATATAATATTCATCAATAATAATTCAACAAATTGGAGATAGATAAGAAAATGTGGGGTAAAATAGGATCCGAACGTTTCATACACACTGTAGATAAAAGTGTTACATGTTTATTTTTATATTGAGTTGCATCAAAACAAAACACTATCTTTTAAATATTATTTTTAAATATATATATATATGTATTCGTGTGATTTGAATTCATAAAAAAAAATGGCGTTTTACAGTATCATGAGAAATTCATTAAAAATATTTTGCAGAAGCATTCCCCAGCCACTTATAATAATATCAAATTCCGTAGTTTTCAACCCAACAATTCTGTTAGAAAACATTTTTTTATCACTTCTCCATTACTTTCATATCAAGTAAACCATCACAATACCATCATTATTCATCACGAACCTGCTTCAGAAAAACGAACGACGTGTTAACCCTTCACCATTAATTAAAAACTGCATTACATTCCGCCTAACCGCCAAGGGGTTTCGTGCAATTAAGAAATCTAATTACAGAACCAACCAAAACGCATTCCGAAATTATGATCGATGGCGAGGGAACAATTTATTAAGTAGACAAATTTCCGCACCGCAAAATGCAGTTTCTGGGAAGATCGGCAGTATCAGTGACTCTGAAGGCCCTTGTGTGGGTAGTAATTAAGACATTAGCTCAATTAAAGAAAATAAAAGGAAAAAAATGACGCATCCTAAGGGAAAGGTGTTAGCTTACATATTTACCAGTTGGATAAATTTCTAGAGTCTTATAAGTGCCTCAAGGAAAAGTTAATTACATAAAGAATGCAATTGAAAAGGAAATACATTACTAATCTTGCTTTTTTATCAGTGGTAATGTAGTCCATTTTGGAGATTGTCTTAAGACAGCGGCTGATGTGAAATCGGAGGCTTCAAGAAGTGTTCGGGAACATTGTAAATGGAAGATTTTGATAAAATATCTCAAGTAGTTTTATGACTAAGATATAAAATTATGTTTTCATCTTATGAAATGATATATTCATTTAATTTAATGGGAAAGAGACAAGAACAATTTTTTTTTAGTTAAGAGCCCTTTAAAAGGGAAAAAAAAAAAAGATTTGATAAGTAATTGAGCTAACCGTACTTTTTTTTTGAACATTCATTTTAAATCATTTTTTTTAATATAAGTTGCAAAACCAAAAAAAAAAAATACTGTAATTAAAAAAAAAAGGGAATTTTTTTTTTTGGAATGATTTATATTATATATTTAAGATAATATAAAGAAAAGCGAAATACATTTAAACCCGGAAAACATTGGGGACAAAATATCTTTTAAACCCGAAAAAATTCCAGTCCGACAAACTTTGATTTTCTGAATTTTTTTCTTGAAAATTTTTTCCTTCTGGAGAAGGATATTGAAACTCTGTCGACATTTAATGAAATTTTGGAAAAAGCCCCAGTAATGGAAAATTTTTCCCAGTAGTTTGGTGTGTACAACCAATTGGGCGACAAAGACATTGGGGGTTTTGAAAAAGTATCTTGATGCAGTTTCAGAGGACGAAAATAAGAATATCAATTCATATTCCTACGTCATCCGAAATGAGGAACATCATGAAAAGTATGCGCAATTATTTTGACACACATTCCAATGGGGAAAAGAATAACAAAATGGACGACATCAAACAATTTGATGCCCCTAACAAGTAAAAAAAAAAGTTAAGTAAATTTCCCTATTTAAAAAAGAAAATTTTTTTTAAAATACTTTTTTTTAAATAAAAAAATTTAAATAAAATATGTATACAAAGGCGAATAAAAAATTAAGGGAAATTATTTTTTTTTAAATTAATTTTAAAAAGTATCGTATTTCACCCAAAAAAAATGTGTATTAAAATTTCAGTTCAACTAATCTTTAAAACTAAAAAAACCCCAAGTTTTGCCAATACCAAAAAAAATTCAAAATTTTTTAAAAATCAATTTTTTTTTAATGAAAAATTTAAAACTTTGAATAAAAAATCATTTTTAAAAAAACCCCAAAGGGTTTTAAAAAAGGGATTTTATTTTAAATTTTCCCACCAAGATAAATAAATAGGGGTGTGGGGCTCTCTAACAGTAGGAATTAAAAAAGACAATACAAAGAAAAATACCAGATTTTTTTTAAAAAAAATTTTTTTTTTAAAAAATTAAAATTTTTTTTAAAATTTTATCAAATTTTTAAAAATTTTTTTTTTTTGATTTTTTTTAAAAAAAAATCTTATACATATCTATGTAAATAAAAGTACTCTAATAAAAAATTTTGTTGAATATTTTTTTTTGTTTTCCCAAAATCCTTTTAAAAGAAAAAAAATTTTAGCCCCTGTTTGTTTGCGTTTTCCTTTTAGAATATTTTTTAAATACCATATTTTTTTACTAAAGGCAATAATTCCTCTCAATAATTCCCCTTTTGAAAAAAAATTCCAACTTTCGTTAAATATAGCCCTTTGTTTTTGTAAATTTTTTTAAATTTAAAAAAGTTTTGGGCAATGTGTGGTTGGGTTTAAAAAACCAATTTTCCAACTAAACAGACATAACAAACCCCAAGGACGTATCACGATATTTTTTTTTGTAATTTTTTCGTCCCAATTTTTTGGGCCCAAACTAAGGGGGAAGGGGTTTCCAAAAAAAAAATGACTCTCGACGTCAGCCGCCTCTATCTCCACATTGAAAAAATTTAAACCCCCGATTTTTTTCTTCGAAAACAAATCCAAAATTATTTCTTTCGTTTCGCTTGCGCTTTTGGGTTTATGGTGTAAACAGAAATAGAGCACCATTTTTCCCAAAAATTTTACGCCGTTAAAATATTATATACCCCTTAAAATATTTCGGCATATCGAAATGTTAGACAAACCGAAGCCGCCATCTTGTTTATGACGTAGGGTGCCGAAGAACCCCATTGGCTAGAATTTCAAGCAATTTTTATTTGGAACAACTTTTTGAGCTCGCTAGCAAAAAATTATTCTAAAGCATTTGCTATGGCAACTGAGTAAAAATTGCACGAATTCGACGAAAAATTGCTTGAAACGTGTACTTGTGATACGGCCTTGACTGAAGTGACTAACTTAACTAACGTGAGAATAATTTTCTAATGATCCTTGCAAACTGAGACGCTTTAAAAAGTGTGGTGCCACCTCAGGTTTTGTCCTTGTCACTCGAAGAAGGGCAAAATTATGAAGTCTATCGCCAGTAGCCTTAGTATTCTTTCTGAATACCACGTGAATAAACGATCAATCAATAAATCCAGACTAAGACAGGTGAGTTCCATCCTGCCATGAACAGTGAATACTTCCAGGTGAATTCATACAATGAATTGTATGAATTTCCTTCCAAATGAGTGAGTGATAAAAACATCGTACTTAAAACAGAATTAACCCTTTAACTGTCAAGTTATTTTGATGATTTGGGTACACAAATTGCCAAATTTTTTTGAACTAAAGAACTTCTAACCTCTAACCTTTGAAATCTTCAGTAAAGTGCTGCCATCTATTGAATTGAGCGCACATTAACTTTTCCCGAGAATCAGTCGGGTTTGACAAAGAGATGAAGCCGAAATAAACGTCTCCCGATATATATTCGGGGGAAAAAAAGGGTACGATGCACTCAAAAAAAATGACCCCGATTAATACTCGGGCGTGACATTTTAGAACACCAGTGCTGTGACCGAGATTATCTCGGGCATGACAGTTAAAAGGTTAAGGATATTGGTAACAGACCTCGCAACTTTGAACCATGGTCAAGTGACGAGGACGACCCCTGAGCTGGCACTCCTTCTCGGAACTTCCACACCTAAGGGAGGACTTTGACCCCTGACAGATTTAATGCGCATCAGCCCCTCTACAAGGCGGGTATTTAGTGGCTCTAGGCACAAACTCATGACATTCCGGCCATGAATCTATGACCACAACCACCAGACTACCCTGACCACAAAGATGGGAGAGAAGATATAAGGATCAACAAGATACGATTCTTTTCAAAGATTCTATTATTTCTCATCACATTAAATCAAAACCATATTTTGTAATCATAAGGCGTATTAGACGTAGAGGGACACAAAATTATCTGAAAACCTATAATATTATTCTTGGTTTTAGTATGAAGCCTTTAACCCTCTCGCTACGCATCCCGCGATTTCCACGGACAAAGTTGATGTAGCAAAATTTCTTCAACCCGCGATTTCCGCGGGTATGCATTTTTTCCAACTATTTAGCTGTGCCACCCGTGCTGTTACTGTTTATGTTTTCATTTATGGTTTTATGTTCATATTTTTCACACAATTCCTACTATTAGCTTACACACACTCTCTCTCTATATATATTTATTTGTTTGTTTATTTATTTATCTTGGTGGAATTTTCAATCGTTAATAAAATACATTTTAAAACGCTCCTTGAGCTGAAATTTTATATACAAGATTATTTTGGATGACAGTACAATAATTTAATTATAATTAACAAAAATTAATTGATTAAAACTAAACATTTAAAGAATTACAAATACAACCACGTTGGCATCATTTTTGGCGACTTGTGTCAAAATTTGAAAAGGTTTTTTCTCACGTTTTAAAGCATTCAGTTGGATTGAAATTTTATATACACGATTGTTTTGGATGACAATACGATACTTTAATGATAATTAATAAAAATTAATTACCACTTAATGTTGTGATCCTGTCCTATGTATATACATATTTATATTAATTGTAACTATTTAATAAAAAGTAGCTAAAATAAAATTTTTCTGTGTTGATCTAAGTAGGAATTGACTTAATTTTTTTTATATTACTTGTTCTGATCTAATTCTATTTTTTAAAATTAAAACTATTTTACAAAATTTTTTTCGTATAATTTAACTCTAAAATGTAGATTTAATATGTAGATTTGCATTGCGTAGTAATAAATATGCAATTTTTGAACCTACTTTGATCAAATAACTAGGCAGAGAGAAGATTAAAATTGTATAGTTTTAAATATATGTAAACCTTGTCACAGTTGACTTTTTTATTTTCTTATACCGTATTTATTACTGAAACCCATGAATTTTTTTGCTGACCCGTTTAAGATGGAATAAAGAATTCCTTTTAAAAATATACAAAATCGCTAATCTTAGATATTTAAAAATAATTACATAAAACGCAATATAAATATCTTTAAATCACATGAATTTTTTTTTAAAAAAAAAGTACAGATCAAGCTTTATAACTTTCAATGCGTTAATGACGTTAGGAAACAGATATATAAGATACTTTATACACTAGACTTTTAAAGATCCGCTGTCCAGATATACACGTATCACCGCTGATAAAAAAAATAAGAGAAAGTTAATGCAACTAATTGCAACAGAAAAAAAATATCATTAACAGAATTCTTAAAACTGAGGGTCTTTAACCTCTTAATTAGAATCAATGTAGATAATCACATTAGCTGCATAATTATGTGAAACCAAAAAAATCCAAAAATTAAAAAGACATAAATAGAGTCAGAACTAAAATAACCGGCAGTATAAGAAATTGCAGAAAGTTATTTGAAGCTGCTTTCATACAATTTGGTTACGTGTCTCTGTGATGAAACATTAGTCATAAATAATTTCTTGGTGACTGCATTTCTTGGTTTACTGTACGAAAAGCAAGCACATATAATTTACGGAAATCAATAAATTATTTAACTAGGTTTGAAATGATAATACTTTACATAAGGGTCATTGGCGAAAACTTCGCAAGTCTGAGAACCACGGTCAAGTAACTAGGGCAATATCTGAGATATCACTTTATATATTTTAAATTGATAAGAGGTCAGAAATTATATAGATAAGAGGTCAGAAATTATATATAAAATGACTTTAAAATATCATGACATTTAAAGCATTAATGGACTCAATTCATGACGTTCACATGATAAAGACAAACACGTGTTCTCCACTGAATTCAAAACAGACATTTAACTAATTGTACTTGTAGTTCTATTTTCAAAATATTGATAAAATTTCAAATTTCGTAACTGGGTAAAAATGTTCAAATGTTATAAAAAATATTTTCTTCAAAGCGATTCTAAAATTTTAAAAAATCTTATTTTACACATGCATTTTTAAATAAAACACATTTTGCATACCTATGTGCGTTATTATTGTTGATAAATATGTACTTTTTGAGATAAAGTTTCTACCAAGAGCAAAAGTTGGCAACAATGAAGCGCATGAACTGATTGGCTGGAAACAAATAATTGCTTTTATCATGTGACTGTGACGTCATATGAATTTAGCCCATTGAGAGAACACACATTGCCTTAAAAATTACCAATATATCGATTTTATTATTATTTCATTTTAATGGTGCCACTTTTCTAAATATGTGTGCAAAATTTCGTAGTTGTAGCGCTACATTATTAAGCCGGTTATTTAACTTTTTTTTTAACAGTACGTCGTAGCGAAAACCGAAACAAGAACTGAAGTCTGTACTTAGCTCTTTCATTTATTTTACTGACCTTTAAAATTTCAAATGGCTTTTCTCAGGTTTTCACTTTTCAAGATAATCGTGTATTTAAAATACTAAAGGTTTTTTTCTTGGTTGTTTTGTATGATATGTTTGATTACTCCGTGCATGGAATAATGATTTATATATATATATATATATGAATAGTTATTTTTTAAATAATCATCAAAGTTACATATAGCTCTTTTCATAGTGCCCGTGAACGAAAAAAATTGTAAAAATAAAACTATCACTCGTTTTTCAATCACACACACATAATTGTGAGGAGCACCTCTACAAAAATCATTCAAAAAATATTAAAATTTATTGAGCAATAAAAATTTTAAAATATCGAGAAAAAAATTTTAAAAATTTTAAAAAATAGTAAAAATAAAATGGTGGGTTTTTTTTCTGAAATGTAACTTTATGTTCAAATAGGGTACATGCAAACATATTCATATAACTATATAAATAAGAAAAATTGTTCTCGTAATTGCGCAAAAAGGGTACCGTATCCCTTTAATGCGCGAGATGAAGGTATAATACGAATATTCGGGGAAAAAACGACAAAAAATAAATTTTTGATTTTTACTAAAAAATTTTTTTTATTTTAAAATTTCTAACCGAAAAACACTTGTGATAAATAAAATACTTTCTTATCGTTCTAAAAAAAGATTCGTCGTTTAGATATTAGAGAAATGTAAACGGCATTTTCTACAATTATAAAATAAGTAAAGACCTTGTACTTAAAAAAGGAAAGCAAGGCTCGCGAACCGAAAATACTTATTCTTAATATTAAAAGGCAAAATAAGAAATCTGAATCCTTATCCAAAGTTTGACTTAGAGAATTTTCATTTTTTGTTGCGACACTTCATTTCCAAGCAGATGGAACGACTTGTGAAAGCATTAAAAAGAAAATATTCTGACAAAAACGAAAATAAAAAAAAAATCCAGATCTTAAACTATCTTCTACTATAAAAAAAAGGCCCATGAAAAATAAAAGGTTCTTTCAGGATTTCAGATGAAATGGGGAAAATGTCTGCAGATGTTGCTAGAGAGAAAGAAAGATTAGGCGAAGAGATCATTGTTGAGAAGAAATAAAAGAAGCACATACTTGGATGATTGATGTATGTGATGCGAGACATTGATAGTAAAAAAAAGAAATAAAACCCAATGTACTTACGTATGCCGCCCGATGCCAAATGACCGGATGTAATTTCATTGACAGGGACTTGAATGACGGAGTAGACGCTGTAGAACACAATGCCAGCAATGAATGTGACTATTATGCATCTGGAAATGAAAACGAAAAATAAACATTTTTTCCTCAAATCCTTGATAAATTTCAAGAAGTGCATGAATAGGAGCAGACTAGAATATAATTTAGAACATCTCGGATGGGGTCGTTTCTCTTTTTCCTTCATAAACACACATGAGAAGGTGTCCTTTCATCCCCAATGTTTATTTTAATTAATTATCGTGAAATAAATTAAATAATTTATTAGGTTTATAACTCCTTCAAGCACACATCATCGCGAAGTTAGAGAGATAGCGTATACTATTTCTAAATAAACAACTCTCTGAACTAACTTCAGTGATTTGAAATAAGATAAATGAAGATGATTGTGTGTCTGTCTATATTTATTTTAATTCGTGTAATTCACAGATAACTTGCTGAAGGTTTTATTGCTGGGTGAGTCCGAAAATAGTCTTGACAACAAACAAAATGATTCAAATCAGTGAAGAAAACACTGGGTGTGGTATATCCGGTAAATAGAGTGCAATGATTTTGATTGTATCATGTGGCGATATTTTAAATAAATTTTGATAAGTATTTTGCTGATGTATTGAATAAACACACAATTAGTTCCTTAATGATTAAAACTATCTAAGTTAAAATAAAACATAATTTTACGTTTTTTTAAATTTATGCCACACGGAAAAACACAGTTAGTTGATAAGGGACGTTTTAAGGCAAGGGTGGTAAACCTTTATTGATCAACGTGCCATTTTTTCTAAAGAAATTTTTAATGAACTATAGACGAGCCGTCAAATAATTTTGACTAATAAAACTAAATACTAACATCTCAAAACTCTTTATTTACTACGAAAAAATACATTTTGCACTGCAAAGTAGTAAATGTTTTAGTTATACGTGAAACTCAAATTAAAGTAACAATAGTGTGACTTGTAGTTGCAGATTACATCATAAATAACATATTAGGATTGTAAGATGTTACTGTTAACAGAATGCAAGCTGAATTGGAATCATCTGCCAAACAGAGTTTCTAAACGAGTCTTTAATGTTATTTATTTCTGAAAATAATGACTCTCAAGCGTAGGTAAATAAAAATAGGGTTAAAACAGCATGAACTAGTTTTTCAAACAGTTAAATGTATGTCTGAAATCCGTTTTACAGACGATGTTCTACATTCAACTGTTCCATAAAATAAAACACACACCGCTTTGTCTTCTTTGCTAATCATACCATATTTCTCGGTCCACCCAATTTGAAATTCTCTTTTATATTAACTGTCTTACACTTTTTTTTTGCTGAACTAGCCAGGTTAAATAACGGTTAGAAATCGTAAATATAACTCAAATTAACTTTAAAATATAGAAGTGTCAACGAAATTTACTACGCTATGCGTAGACAAACTTCGCAACACCAGCATTTGCAGTCTACGACGTAACTAAGAGTCAAGACAATAACAAACGAGTGTGCTCCCCGCCGCACCGAGATCCATTCACTCGTATTTAAACGTAATACTTCATTGTGAACTTTGTTATTTTGAACTAAAATGCAAGCCATTTTGATCGGTGGCCCAAATACTGTGTACTGTGCACTGATGCCAAAATACTATGTCGTGTGCCATCAGTGGCACGCGTGCCATTGGTTCGCTATCCCTTTCTTAAAGCATGGATCAATTGCGTACAGGTCTCGGAATTGGTGGGGCCTGCTCTCGTTCTCGACTCAGCCTCGATTAGATCATGATCCGAAATAATTTTAATTATCAAACATTATACCCGGTTGTATTTTCAGAAAAATTGGGAATTTCGAACTATATGACAACTGGCAACAGTGGCAAGGCCACAGTATTATACGATAACCGTCGTCCATGCTTAGCCCTAGATCTACCACCATACATCATCTTTACTCATTTAGTCGAAAAGTGGCAGTCAATTGAGCAGCTTTGTGCCTAGATTTGTGATTGAATCATGCACATTTATTTGTTTCAGGTAATCGTTTGTACGAGTATGTGACAACATATGCTATACACCAGTGTTTCCCAACCTATTTATCGCCGCGGACCGGTCAACGTTTGATAATTTTACTGCAGCCCGTAGAGGAGGGACGTTGATTGTTAATATTTTAGATTGTTTAGATTTAGTACTTTTAATTTAATTGTATTCACACATACATGCCTTCAGAATAAAATACAGTTACACCAAAAAATGGAATTAATGGGATTTAATAACATGGAATACAAAGTTATTTCCATAAAAAGTTGCACAAACTCGAAATAAATACACCACAGTAAATAAAATAGAAACAATTTAATGTTCCTTAGCGCGGCCCGGTACTATTTGATCCACGGACCGGTACCGGACTAAATCCGGCTGGTTGGGGTCCACTACTATAAAGGGTCTACTCTAAATGGTCACAGGAAGGGCCAATTTTTCATTGGATCCCAAGACCTCTAGAAGTCTTAAGACGTTCTTGCGTGATACATTATGAAAATGACGCTTTCATTCGATTTATGATTAAATATGCATGCTATTAAAATCTATTTTTCACTCAAATACTAATTTGGATCAGATCACATGTTATCGAGATATAAAATTTATACCAATCGACAGTAAAATTTATCAATCGGGATTTAAAGTTAAAGTTCTGCTGATTTAAATCAATTATTACTGACAACGAATCATTTTTATAGTAAGCAACAAGTGTTAGATAGTATATAAACACTAAAATTTAAAACTTTAATGTTCTTCTGTCAATTTAAATGCAATACATCGAAAAGATATTAGTTTTATGTAAGGGAGTTAATTATTTGCTTATAAAAACTCCATAATTTTCAGCAGCAGAGCTCTATTTTTGTCAGTAACAAAGCTTGTCACTTTTAATACAACATATATTTTTACAAATCAAGACACAATATTTTCGGTTTTTTCTTTCTATTTTTCTCAGGATGTAGTGGCCATAATAACCGAATGATCTTGTAACGAACTTGCAACCGACGTAGTTTCTGTCCTAGTGAAACTGAAGATCCGCCGTGTACAGGGGAGATGCGCACTAAATCTATGAAGTACAAAGCCCTCACATTTCGCATAAAATGGGATGCCAGCTCAGGTATTGTCACTTGACAGTGCTTTAAATTTACGAGGTTCTCCCCCAGTTGCCCTCGTGTTACGTTAAACCTTCCAACACTTCATTACAAATTGAATTTTTCTTCGTGAATTTAAACCTTATTATTCAAGTGCGTGGTATTCCTGTCCATTTTTTCGGAAGAAAAAAAAATCCATCAGGAAATTAAAGTTCTTATCTAATGCCGTTTCAAAGAGTTTCAAATTGTCATGATTAATGCGTAATTCGTGAAACCGATTCTCTCTCTTTTTTTTCTTGACGTTTTCTTTTGGAAAATTTCCAAGTAGGCTTTCGAACTTTTCCGAGAACTCTTTCTCGCGTTGTATCTTTTCAGTATTTTTCTAGATAAGTAGGGCTAATACAGAAATTATTACTTTTCTGTAGAGTGTTAACACTTTCAGATTCCTCTCACGGTGGTATTCTCAATCGTGAGTTAACCTCGGGTTATCCTCGAACCGGAGGTAACACGCAGATTGTGTGTGGCGAAACATCATTATTATCAATTGCGGATCGCGCCAAATCCACGGATTATTCATCCAAAGTTAACCCGCCGATTTCGGAGGGTAACTCGCGGTTTTCGATCAGGCGAATCTGTTAGTAAACAAAGATGGACGACCGCTTCGATTCTTTTCTGCTTGAGGATTTAGAAGCATTAGAAAGTATTGAAAGAAAGTCAGTTTTCATTTCTGAACATAGGAACAACGATTTAGATGAACTGGATGAAGATGATTTCCGTCGTCGATACAGATTTTATAAAGGCACCATCAAGACACTTGTAAAATTACTGCGCACAAAGTTAGATTCTGCTACTGACCGAAATCATGCTTTGACTGCAGCTGAAAAGTTCTGGCGGCTGTTCGTTTTTTTGCGTTCGGTAATCGTCAAATTATGTTGGTGACTTACACAGCATAAGTCAGCCATCAGAGCTAGCAAACAAATCCTGCAATAATTCTTGAACGAAATTCATTTCAATTGTATTTTGATACAAATGGACTTCTTTCACATTAACCTTTGCGGAACATAAAGTTTATGTAAAAAATTACGTTAAAACTGCTTCGACTGCAAAATAAAATTGATGTACTTGTCGTAATTTTCTCACCTTACAGGAAGTGGTATAATTTACAATTAACATATAATGTGATGGAATCCGATGACGTTGTTTGCCAGTGGCGCACATAAGGGGGGTGTCCTAGGGGTCCGGAACCCTTGATTTTTTTTCCGAATGATTATAATTTTAAGTATATAATACGTAAAATTTAATTAAATATTTGTTATTAATGATTAATTTTATTAATTAATACTAATTATTTATTCAATAATTAGTTTTTTGTTCCCAAAAATCGACAAAATCAAAAGGATCATGATATAAGAATGATGGACTTTCGACCCTGGATCCCCCCCTTGGAAAATTTCTGTGTGCGAAACTGTTGTTTGCTATAGGAAAATATATAGTCATAGTATGATCAGAAATCAGATCACATTGGGAAACATTGATAAATTAAAATATATAATAAAATATATTAGTACGATCTTTGAAAATTTTTTCATTAACCCTTTTTTATTTACTGACGGTACTCATTAGTTTATTAATACTACCCACTTTAAAATTACATAGACCAGTTTTACGAATATTCTGACAGTACTTAGCAGGAACACTTTCAATTCCACTCTTCCAGGATACATGGCAGCACGGATTCTTTTAATGGGGAAGACGAATAGTTTTAAAACTGAATTTGCGTCTTCAGCTGCCATTTTGATCGAATTGCCAAGTTTATCATTTTGGTTCGGCAAAAGTAGTTAAAATCTAAAGGTAAAAGTCATACTTTTTTTATTTGTTAGTCAAGACCTTAGAAAATGATCTGACTACTTATTTTAAGTGAACAGTGTATATAATAACTTGAATAACTTTGCGATACTTACAGTGGCGTCACGGAGAATATTAGGGTCCCCCTGCAAACTCAGGTTTTGGGCCTCAAGCCCAAATACGTACTTAGCGTCAGTCAAACTTTGGGCCCTCTAAAGTCCCCTCCTCGCAATGCGGGGTTGCGAGGATGTACGTTACGCCGCTGGATACCGCAAATACACTAGATGTTAGAGAAAGCACTTCGTGTTTACTTTTCGTCTGTATAGTTTACAATTATTTTTGTTGTGGTGTGGTGTCATTACTAAAGTTTAATAGAGTTATGCTTTTTTGGGGGGAGGCATTTCTTTTTTTAACTTATTTATTTTGCTTTTTTTATTAGATTTTTTTTAACGTTTTCAAAAAAAAATTTTAATTTAAAGCTGAGCTAGCACATTTTTTTGCCATATGGAATATATGTCCTTTACTCAAAAATTAACATTTTAATTTCTTAGTACGTAACTGAGATTTAAAAATAGAAGGTTTTTCAAGGTGCTATAATATTTTTTTTCTCTTTTCTCAGAATGTCTGGAAAAAAGATGCTCAGTCTTCAAGAGACCTCGGATTTATTACAGAACCGACTATCTGAAAGCAGTGATTCACTAACAGATTGTTCTTCAAATGAAGAAGTTTCAGCAAATAATCCGCTGGAATCCGATTCTGAAGAAGACGATCAAGAGACTGAACAAGTCCCAGGGTGCAGTACTTCATGTTCAAAAAATACAGTATTTCCTACCCCAGGATCCAGTGCTTTAAAAAACATTCAATGGAAACCTCACTCAAAATGCACAACGCGTAATGTACTTCTGTGTATGAATGAAAAAAAACACTTTTCCTTTGAATATCATCAAATTAAGTTTATGTGTAAAACCTGTTTTCATATGTAAAAACAGAAGTAAATTTTAAAAATTTTATAAATTCCAAAAATAAATCTTTTGGCGCAGCCAAATATTAGTATTCTCTAGTTATTTAGCAGTTTAAGTTAAAATAGCGTTAAAAAAGCCATACAGTCTTTTTGTGTTAAGAGAATATTTTAGCCCTCCGTGTACTGACGGTATTTTAAAGTACTAATTTAAATAATTAGATCTAACGAATTAAAAATTTCCCAAAGTTGAGTATTTTATTTATGTATATCCCTTAATTTTCAATGTTGTGACTCAAAAAAAAATATTGCACGAAAAACACTGCAGTAAATCGTAATGCATTAGATAAAGGATTAACCACCAATTCGTTTGACAGTAAGAATGCAATCTTTCGGGCAAGAAATAAAACTAAATCAAAGTAACATTAAAACGACATTGTATTCATAACAAATTTCAGAGTAGGTTTTAAATACTCGTAGTATAAAACAGACATATTACTAATTGTAATTTTTAATATTTGTTGAAAGTAGAGGAATGTGTGTGACGGGCTTTACGAGACGTTCTACTAATAATCCTCTTTTGAATCTTTGGGCCAGCAATCGCGTTATTTCACAGACATCGCTCTCAAGAAGAAACCATGATATGCAGATTAGCTAGTGTACATAAAGTTTAATAATCGAAGAGTTGAGTTGAGTGTTTTATGGCGCAAGAGCCAGTTTTGGCTATACTGTGCCAAACATTCATAGGTCTATGGTCTGGACGGGAAAAGAAGAAAGGAAGAAATTCGATGACAAGATGGAGGGTCGAAAATAGAGAAAGATCACTGGGGTACCCTGGGGTCGTGACACCCGTGTTTACTAAAGGTAGTAAACCCCTTGGGAAAAGGAAAAGATCCCTAGGGTACCTCGGGATTGTGACACCCGTACCCACCTAAAGAAGGTGAGCCCCCTGAGGGGTTCGAGGATTAGAAGGAAAAGGGAGAGGAGTCGATGAAAGCAGTGCTGATACAGTAAGAATCAGAATTTCGCCCCTTGACTAAAGGACGGACTTAAACTACTAGAATAAATTATTGAAGTTAGGATTATTAAGACAACATTGATTAAAGTTAAGCAATTCGGATTTCGTACGCTTATTCACATAAGGTTTGAGCTCTCTTTATATCACTCCAAAAGTTCCCTTTAGAGTTTGCTTGTCTTGGAATATTATCTTTGGTAATAATAAATTAAATTTATCATGGTTATAGTCTTGGTCATCCATCTTTACCTCCTACAAATTTAGGTCGATTAAATGACGAGAAAGCGTCCCCAGCGGTGAGGTCTTTACATGTGATTTTAGTTTATTCCGTAAAAATTCTAGACGAATCTATTTTATTTAACACACTTTTAGATAGAGATTAAATGAAAAAAAATTAAATCAATATTTTTTCGACAGAATTAGAATCTATTCAAAAATTTATAGTTAATGACTAAAAACAGTCGCTATAGTGGCTTAAAGATAGCACGTTCTGCATTCATTAGCAATATGACTAACGATTGCTTGGCCATTAAACAACAAAAAACAAGAAAGAAATTACTAAATCGTACCAATCTTTCATTCTTCTGCAACAGAATTCTTATCTCCTTTTATTTCTTCCACTCTCACATTACATAAAAATAACTTTTCTATTTTTTCATGTTTTCTAATGGTAATACATAAAGCCTCAGGAATCTTTCTGAGCGTCAAGAGTCAACAACAAAGCAGGTTTTAAAATAGTCAAGACGATTTATTAGTTCCATCAGGAAGCGATTTGCAACAATTATTCTTTTTACTGTAGACTAATAGCTCTTAAATCTACTAGACAGACTATCATTTACAGGTTTTTTACCTAAAGCTTGCATAACCTTGAGCGACTTGCAATCCTTTGAATTTACTTTGAGAAAGAGAGAAATCCGCCCCTCTCAGACAGGTGAACTTTACACCTTTCTAATAACCAAGAACAGCAGTTTGAAAGTTTCCCTTTTGAATGTTCTCTAACGAAGGACTTCGACACTTTTTTTAATTTTTAAAAAAATATTCTTCTGGTAACCGACATAAAATCAAATTAAAAATTAAAGGAGCAAAATTATCTGAAATTGGTATCTATTTGCTTCTATTTTTTTCAAAAACATCTTTTGAGATTCAACAAGTAAAACCAAATGTAGTATTAGGCACATCTATCTAAGACAATTTTTTCTTTCTTTCCAAAAGAGAGAGAACTACAGTCAATACACTAGTAAAAAAAAAAAATCAGTGATTGATATTTCTTTCCAAAAATTGAATTTTTAAAAATGAAATTTTAAAAAATTGCATTCAAGAATGTTTTTGATTATTATCTGAGTGAATAAACTCTCTCAAACCTGTTTATTGGCGGTGGATAGGGACCACATGACAGAAAACGCTTCAAAAATATCTTGAACTTTCGTAAGTAAGTAAAATATATTGTTTTCAATACATTAAAATAATTTCATTTAGTAAACTAGAATGCATAAAAAAAAGTCTCACACAGAAAATATATAAATTCAAACTCACGATGTAGGTAAGAGAGAATTGGTTTTACACAAATAAAGAAAAACTTAATTTACACAAGAAGCAATATTAAATGTTTTATTTGCTCATATCAAATACTAAATATACAAAAATCATCTTCCAAATGTACACATAAAAACTATCTTTAGCAGGCAAGAACGTGGGGTTTCTTGTGGATAACTGGTTAAAAATCACTTTCGTCATTTGAAGGTGCAGTCTTGCACCCGTTCCGAGTTGACATTTTTTGTGTGATACAATGTAGTTGACATTCTTTTTCAAGAAAAATAATGAGGGAATATATCTATTTTTTCGAAATCAATGAAATAGTGCTAAAAATATAATTTAAATTTTTAAAAGCAATTTTAATTGATAAAAATCAATTAAAATTTCATAAAATTCCAACATAACGAATTGGTACACATAATGAAAAATAAATTAACTGAAGTGTGTTTGTTTCTATTTTCTTCTTATGTTTTTCAATCAAAGACAAATCATATTTATTTCAATATATTTGGGAAAAATGCAGCTTTTATTTTCAACGCTGTATTTAGAATAGAACCGTTAATAGATATCTTTTTATCATGTTCCCTTGAATAATTTTCTTCAAAATACATAACTTAATTTCCTCGAACATATACCATCTTTATCTGTTTTCTTTTCCAACAATGAAGTGACTACGGTTGACTAGTGATTATGGTCGCGTCCCGTGGCCAGCTTGATCGAGTCATCGGCTCGAATCCTTGCGTCTCTAGAGGCAAACTTTTGAGCCCGAGCTCCAGGCCCCCTACTCGAAAATAGGCCCTGGAGCCCTACACAAATGTAAACCCCACCTATGACCCTTGAAAATAGGCATGTTGTCAAAAACTCGTATAAACAATAACTCGAAACAAATAAGTGTGCATGACTTACAATCACACAAACCGGCTCAACCGACTGCCGTCTTTTGACTGAATGAGTAATGATGGTGTATGGAGATGGGCTTAAATATGAACGATGGTCATCACATGTAGCCAGTTGACATATCGTCCGAAATTTCCAGTTTTTCGGAAATACAGCCGGAAACAACATCTGACCGTTAAAATTATTCGAATTGTGATCTTATTAAGGCTGAGTCGAGAACCAGACGAGGCCTTGGGCCCGGGTCCAGTGGGCCCATACCTTAAGACATCCCTAGGGGTACTGAAGACCCACCGTACAGAGAGATTGATGCACGTTCAATCCATCGAGACTTTGTCCTCGCGATGGTGTGGTGACGATGCAGGGGCGTACCTATCACCGTATTAGCCGTTTTACTGATACGGGGCCACCCGAGCTGCAGGGGCACCAACAAAAAGCGTAACATGTTAAGGGATCCCCAAAAAGGGTTTCCAAGAAATTTTGATACAGGGCCCACTCAGGACTAAGACTGTGTGGATGCTTGGAAAATGTGGCGCCAATTGAAGTGTCGTTACTGATTGTGGTTCAAAATTAAAAGATCCGCCGCTAATAGCCCTCATGTGTTTCAAAGAGTGCGACGTTTATAAACAATCAATTCATTTCCACATAAGGATGTGGCCGCGGTAGCCTAGTGGTCAAGGTATCGGATCGTGGCTGGCTTGTCACGAGTTCGAGCCCAGTACTACTAAAAACCCGCCGTGTAGGGGAGTAATGTACGTTAAATCTGTTGAGAGCTCAAACGTCCTCCCGTTAGTGTGACATAAATCTACCAGTTTCAGACACAGCAATAGCGGGAAAAAGAATTCTGGAAGCGGAGACTTGAACCAGAAAAAACTCCCCGCCTTTGTAAAAATGTCTCATCCATTATGCTACTAACTATATAAATGTCGCTCTTAAAATTGTTCAGGTAGTCTGGGATCACAGACATCACTGCGGCACTTTTCTTTTGTAGATAAAATATTTAACGACATCGACAGAGGCATGCAAGTGGGAAAACCCAAGTGATCCTCTTTTGAGAGACGCGAAACAAGAGTGTGAATTTCTATCGAGGCAGTAGGTATTTTCCTATTGGAAATAATCCAAATTTTTTTTAAAGGGACAGGGAAAAAAGTGTCGTCACCGACTTTGTTATTAACAAGCTTGTTTAGTGTCACTGAACTTATATACAGTCAAGAGTGGATGACAAATGAGAAATATAAATGTTTGTGTAAAGAATTGAAAATTTCAATGTTTGCTTATTGAGTGTACTTTTTGCTATTTATTCCATTTATACAATATTCATTCTTTAAATTTAATTGTTTAATAGGTTATATATAATGTATGATTACGTGTGTAATAATTGAACTTTAGTCTTTTTCAATCTTGGTTTATTTCCTACAATTTTTTCTTGCACTATTATGAAACATCTTCTGTTGAACATGAAGGTTGGGATTCTATATAAACAAGCTTAACCCTACTTCAATATCCTAACTCGGTGACAGATTTAGAAAACATAACAGTTTTCCATTGGGACAATTTACTTAAAAAAATGGACATGTATTGTTTTGTTGTTCTTAGATTTCGGTTTCAGTATTTTTTCTTTTAAATATTTAATATGCCCATCATTTCGTGCTCGTGTATGTGATAGCTCGAGAGACGTAAAAAACTTCGAATAAATATCTCGAAAAGTATTGATTTTAGCAGTTTATTGTACATTACTTTTTAATTTTTATTTAGTCTTCAGCAAAAATAAAACCTTTATTTATAGAATTTTGTAAATATCAAGTGCTCGATAGGCTAAATACTTAAAATTGTGCAATTTTAAACTTCCAATGAAAAAGAAAACTTTCTAAAACTAAGTCAACTCTTTCAATTCTAAAAAGAAAAAAGATCTCTTAGATCTTAAAGTTCACATCTTGAAGAGAATTACTTATCCTTGTTAGAAAAAACTTAAAAATTCGTACAGTATGTCATTTTCAGTAACTAATTAACCTTTCGTCCCCAAGTTTTTAACATATGTAAAGAAAACTATTAATTATATTTTCCATTCCATTACCAAAAACCCATAGTAATACACAAGGTGGAAAACCCCTTTCTTTCTTCGAAACATACTAAAATCTCCCAACATGCTACATTAATATTAATTAAGACGAGTTCGCAGTCATTTTTTAAATTAAAAAAGAAGTGTCTGTGCGTCTTTGTCAATTTTCGGAATTGATTGAGTTAAATGATCATTTTGAAGGGCATATTTAAAGGATGTTTCTTTTTTGTTACTTGAGGATTATTTCACACTCATATTTGACAGCTTGAATATATTGTACTAGGGTCAATGCCAAATTACTAAACATGTTAAACTGGTAAGTTCTGTTTTTATCTATTTTGAATACTTCATAGACAGCAAGTTTATGATAAATATTCCCATTAAAATGCTTATTTTGAAGAGCGTTTTTCTGCATTTCTCAAGATAAATGGATTTTTTTTCTTTAAATAATATATAATCAGAAAAGAGATGATTTTATAATACAAAAAAGTGTAATTCAAATACCAACGCTATCAGAATATGTTGCTCAAAATTAGAAAATGCTTAACACTTCAAGCTTCAAGAGATATTTTGAAAGTTTATTTTTTAATCAGTTATAGCTTCCGAGCGTTAAACTGAAAAAAGTTGCATATCGAAAGAAAAAAAATCAAAATAGCATTTATATTAACTTTTTTAGAACAAACATTAAATAAAAATAATAAAAAAATCCACCCTATGTTTGGACAACCGTTT
>BMAV01004694.1:0-69613 GCA_019973955.1 Trichonephila inaurata madagascariensis | reverse complement strand
ATTTTTGAAATACATCAATCACACAGATATTTTCATTTAACACTTCTTTCAGGAGAAAAAAAAATGTGTTTTATGAAACATTTAAATTAGAGACTTTCCAAATACTTCTCTTTAAAATACTTTTGATCTCATCCGAAAACATCTATATGTGATATTTTAGTTAACAATAAATGTTTCATTATGAACTATCATTAAAAAAATGTATTTTCCTTTTTTGCCGTAATTCCGAAATTTTTAAACACTATTTTAGTATGATCCTTAAAATAAAGTAATTAATAAATTTCCTGGTATTTAATGTATGAAATTTCATAAGTGTGCGGAATTTATTTTATTACTGAATTTCTTACTTGCTTATCACAAAAAAGATGTTACAAAAAATATTAATACAATGCATATTGACAATTTCGAGAATTTTTTTTTCTTTGTGTATGAGGGAGGACAACTGTTTTGACTCGATGGCGCATTATGGAAGCGAAAAATATCAGATGGCTGCACCGTTTTAAAGGGATTACATTCATTAGTTTACTTTACATCTCAGAAAAAGGTATATATTGTAATAACTAAATATAAGTTAATTAAAAGAGTGGCTTTTACTTTAATTTATTTACTGTGTTTTCCTCATATATAATGCAGTAAGAACATTTAATTTAAAATCCAGTTTAATGAGATAAATGTATGCACTTTTCTTCATATGTATATTGAATTTAGGAGTCAGATTGTTGGTTGAAAATTTCTTTGCAGATTTCAAGTTAATGTCGAAAACTTTGCTTATACAAATATAGGTTGATCCAAATATACAAAACAATTTCCGTCTATTTTGGTTTTCTCTGATTGCCTTTGTGCAGTGCTTCTCAAATTTTAAATACTTGCGACCCAATTTTCAATCAAAATTTTCATCGCGCCCCCCCTTCATACGACAACAATGTATTGAATTCAATAATACGATACTTTGACGCAAAAGCTACAATAAGACTTTAACCTTTCAAGTGCCAACGGCTTATATAAACGTATCACTCAACCAAAGTGTTAATTGCGCCGGACGTATATATACATCTTTCTGTAACATGATCTTTTCTGTGTACTTTTATCCATAAAACTATTCCGAAGGTTTTGGAATGTAATAAAAGAACCTTGACAGAGTTTGCAGGGATTTACTTATTTCAGAAGATTTGTTTATTTATCCCCCTCCCCATACATAACATACACACGCCTACGTAGAAAACAGTGGCATTGGGGAGCAAATCATGTAACTTTTAATCGGCAGTTAAGGGATTAATTATAAACCGTACAAAAATTAACAAGATAAGTGTTAATTTTTGTAAAGAAATTATGAATGACAAGCCCATCGGTTCACTGGTAATTATTAAAATTATTCTTAACTTAGTACTGTTAAATTAATTATAAATTACATTATGCAGTAATGATACATTTATAAGTGTATTATATCATTGCAAGTGTGTATTTTATATTTTATTATGTCAGAATATATTTTGTTTGTTTACTTTCAGTAAATTAATAACTTTTTTAATAATCTTTTGTTTTCGACTTTTCAATATGCTCGCCCCCCTTTTAGAGATATCACGCTACTTTAAGGGGGTGCGCCCCACAATTTGAGAAACGTGGCCTTGGTGGGTCACTATTTGCCCTCGCCTAATTTACACTGTTGACACCTGGAATTAAAAATGTCCCTTATAACTGAACTTAAAGTAAACGAATGAAATCAAAATATATTTAAATTATTTTTCATTCCATAAAGTTTAAAAGTAAATAAAATAATTTTGTAAAAAGAACCAAACGTATTTTTAACTAGTGATTCACCATCGATAAATGGTTTCTTAAAAATTTTAAAGATTCAAAAGAAGAAAAGTACCATTTCATTACAATTTATTGTTCAATATTTATTATTATTATTATTTTTACATCTTAAATTCGATGTCTGAGTGTCATGTATTTCCAACCTATAATTAAATAACATTGTGTATATCGACATTTTAGTTCTTGTTTTCTAAAGAACTCTGCTTCTATCTGGTGCAAAATAACTATTCATAACTATGTGCTTTGTCACTACATTTTTAGAAGTTAAGGGAAGTGTCTGTTGAAATATCGTCTTATCGATTGCCAGTTACCTTTCCTTCCTCTGAAAATTCTTTTTTGTATGTTTGACAATAGGTGTTTCATTTTTTATTATACTTCACTTCACGGATTTTTAAAAGTTTTCCCTTTGTAGGTTTTTTAAAAATTTATTTTATTCCTAGTATGTATCGATATCAATAACTAGACACATTGCTTGGAAAAATAGTTTCAGAGCAATGTAGACATAAAAATCAATGGATTTACTTGCTTTTTATTTGATGTTTTTATATGTAAATGCATGTAAATTATGTTGTGTGGTGATTTTCTCGGATAAGTTAAATCGATAATAAAACGTATTTTTTCGAGTGTCGATGTTCCCAAGCTAGGTGTTGATACCGAGATGATGCATTGCAGTATGTTCTAAGAAGCAAACAAGAATTTTCGATGTCATTGCAGTTTTAAGGTTTTGTCTTAAACTCACATAATGTCAAAGAAGTTTCGAATTAAATTCTTAATTATTCTCATTATATGTGGTAGTATATAACTGTATTCATACTAATCAATATATCATTTTATAAGCAGTTATAATATTTTTTAGTTCGGTTTGTTATTCATATAAATAAAATGTCTTTTTCTGTATGCCCCTTATGTCTTCCTAAGCCGTCCATCCGATTTCGATGAAACTTTGGGGAATTTTTCGACACATACTCGCTAAAGTTTCTGAATTATTAAAATTAGACTCAAAATTAAGCGATGCTGTAAGGTTTTAGGAGTGTTTGATACAAATGTTCTCGTTTTTGAACTATTAGACCTACAAACTTGAAATCTCGTAGACACGTTCTGTCCATGGAGTATAGGCCCACTACAAACGAGTTTTGCGAAAATTGGCACCAAGGGGTGTGTCAGAGACTTAAAGGTCGTTCAGGATAAATATTCCCGTTTTTGAACTATTAGACCTACAAACTTGTACTCCATACCCTAAGAACGGATTTTGAGAAAATCGGTCTGCAAGGGAGTTTCTCGGACTTATGGGGCGTTATAAATAATTATTTCTGTTTTGGACTATTAGATCTACAAACTTGGAATTCGATAGGTACTTTTCTTTCAGGGATAAGAGGCCGACTACAAAAAGTGTTTTGCAAAAATCGAACCCAAAGTAGCATTATAGATAAATAGTTCCATATTTGAACTGTTAGACCTGGGAATTTGTTAGGCACGTTCCTTTCAATAATAAGATGTCCACTACAAATGGAATTTTCAAGAAAATTGACTTCTAAGGGGCGTTTTAGATAAATATTCCAGTTTTTGAGCTATTAGACGTACATGCTAGAAATTTGATAACCCCGTTCTTTGTACGTAATAGAGATCTACTTCAAAGTACGTTTTGAGAATCCACCCGAAGGGTCGTTGCTAGTGCTTAAGGGTCCTTACAGATAAATATTCCAATTTTTTAACTATTAGTCGTACAGACTTGAAATTTGATAGATTTGTTTCTTTTGTTGAATATAGAACCATTGAGATCGGATTTTCTAAAAATTTACTCCTATGAGGAATCGGTGAGATGTGGGACTTATGTATAAAAACATTTCCGTGTAATCAGACTACTACTTACTCTAACAAAATATTTTATAAGCATATTACTTTTGTTGAGTGGAAATCCATTAAGAAAGGATTTTACGGAAATCGATTCCTTTGAGAGAGCAGGAATTTTCTGCGGCGTATTGATAAAAATATAACCTCTTTCGAACTACTAGACCTGTGAAAGCCCAAGCCTTCCCCAAACCCCTCATGTGTTGGGTGAAGGGAAGAAACACTCGACAGGTTACAAATCTAATCTATTTATTTCAACACTGAAAACAGACACAATTTCAACTAATAATCTTAAAAGAATGTCTCAATAAAAATTGTGAAAATGGATCAACAACAGAAACGCGTAAACGATTAGTCGACTAACAAACTGAATGCTTCTCTTAATTCAGGATCTAACTTTTTTTTTAAATAAAAATTAATCTTGTAGCAATTTCACTTTAAAGGGTTCCCTTCTATTAGTAATCAAAGCTCTATAATTCAAAAACTATACCTTTAATATCAATCTCCCCGAAAGAGTAAATCTCCGCTCTTCCCCTTAAAGCTAGAAAACCTCGCCTATTTATAATGGAATTTACATATCACATTCCCTTTACAAGGGTGGTTGTAATAACCCAATTGATAGCCCAAGGATTTCCCAAGAGGATTAGTTTGAAGGTCGCGTATAGATCCACATCACAGATCTACAGTAATGAAATTTGATACCTTGTTTTTTGTTGTTGATTGGGCAGTTTGTTGAGGGGCCCCAGAAAATCGATTCTTGAAAGTCGTTACTGGAGCTTTTTAAAAAAAACAAAAAAGGTTATTTTTTTGAACAAGATTTAGACGAAATACGGCAATCATGTTATTTTTTTTAAGTAGAGATCTATTTAAAATAAGTTTTCTCGGAAATTCATTTGAAGAGACACTTACGAGATAACTTTACTTCAATTTTAGAGAGTAGTATTTAGATGCTTTGTCCTATAAAAAAAAAGTAGAGCTAAAAAAAATATTTTTAAAAAAGAATTTTAATGCTAAGTTATGAAAAATTTTCATATATATAGACAAAACCTTTTTTCATAAAAAAAGTCTTGTAAAAATTTTTAATTCATCACCCAATATTAAATCATCATTTTCATCGTTTCCTCCAACATAACAATGCATTAATTCAATAATCATACTCGACACAAAAACCAATAATAAAACCCAAACCCCCGACTATATAAATGTTTCTTCAAAACATTAATTTTTGAGACGTATATATACTTTATTTCGAATTTACCCTTCTATGCATGCTATTATAAAAATTTTTCTGGGCTTTGAATGCAAAAGGAGGGTTTAAAGTGTTTAAAGGATTTATTTTTTCAGAAGATTTGCAGTTTTATTCCTTTTCTCTTCCCTCCCCAAAAGAAACATCAAAAAAGTGGAAAACGGTGGCGTTGGGAAAGTAATCGTATAACTTTTTTAAACAACTAAGGGAAATTTAAATTGAAACCTCCTTTCAAAAAGGGGTTTTAAAACAAACCGGGGTCATTCTTTTTCAAACTTGTTCTTAATTTTTTATTGTTAAAATTTAAAGATGAAAAACCTTATACATCTAATACATTTAAATTTTTATTATACCGGGGTAAATATGTATTTTATATTTTTATTACATCAAAAAATTTTGTTTGTTTATTTTTAGTGAATTTCAGTTTTTTTTAAATAATTTTTTGTTTTAGGCTTTTGAATATGCTTTCACCTCTTCGTAGAGTTATCACGACCCCCAAGTGAGCAATCTCCACAGTTTGAGAAAGGCTGATATTACATCATTAAAGTAACGGCTATTACCAACATAAACATATTAAGTGATGTTCAGCGCAAATTTATTTTTATTCTTTTCACTGTTTGGTTATTTTTTTGTCTAATTTGACCAGAAAAAGCGTGTTGCAATTATTAACGCAACTCAGTCGCGCAACAGCCCTTGAGGGCCAAGGCTTACTGTGTCCAGCTCAGTATGTGACCTTAGATTCTTAAGTGCATAAACAGATGTTTTGGATAGGTGGTCATGACGGAAACCTTTAGTTTGTTCCCCAAGCTTAGTACCATTTACAACCACTTAAGGGATGAAAGTCTGAGTCAACCTTCCAGCTCGGAGCTTGAAACTTGAACCTGTGGTGGGGAAGTGTGATGCACTAACCACTCAGACACTGGGCTTTGCAGTAATTATTATAAATGATAATGTAACCTAATATTTTGTTATTTTGTTTGGATTGCCTACATCCTTACGGATGTAGGTTCTTTTAACAAGATATGATGTTTGGCAATAACATAATAGCTATTAATGTTCTGAAAATTACTTCAAGTTTTATATCTGTGTGTATATTAAAAAAAAGTCATTCATACTCTTTTATATTTCTTCTAAGTTATTTTTCCAGTATGTTTTTCTTTGAATGTCTGGAAAATGGAAATATTGCTGTAATTAGATTTTTTTCTTACTTATTGGAATACATATTAGTTACGGTACAACTAGCACTTTTTTTCTTTTGGATATGGTTAAATTTTTCATGTAAGTTACAATATATGCTGAATATTTTGAAACAAATTTCTGTCCGTGATTAGGGTGCTGCATCTTTCACTATTAGAAATACCTACTTTGTCCTTATTAGAACTATTTTGTAGAATGGTTACCCGATTTATCGTTGTGCCTCCAAGAAAAATCTTCAGAAAATCGAGTAAGTTCAGTTGAGCACTGCACGTATTTTAAAAGCCTTCGTAATAGTTGTCCTAGCGACATTGTCTTTTTTGAGACTGATTTGCAGCCGCTCTGCGTTCGAAGAAATTAAGTACTTGCAAAATTTTATAACAAACTTCTTATTTATATTCCTCGTAATCGAACATCAATATTCCTAAATAATTCGAGTAACAGTCAAAGACCGAAGAGAAATATCCCCTATAGTTAGGTGATTAGTGACAATATTATTTTCCTCTCTGTTGAACGGCATCACTTGAGTTCTTATATTGACCCATTCGAGGGCCTTCCAGGGATTTATTTCCACCGAAACTGTCAGCTCATGTCAACAAGATTTCAGATCCACCTAAATTTCTTAGGCAACTTTCCCTCGAAATTATTAGTAACATACCTGATATTTTGCGTTTCTTATCTATACTGATGGTAGCAGGAGTGAACACTCTCGCTCTAGCACTAGTATTTAAAATAAGTCCCAAAACTATTCTAGTCACACTAAACTGAGAAATTCTGATGCTTGCTCTGTCTTTCGCAGTGAACTCATTGCTATTGATACAGTCCCTAAAGAGCACTCTCAGTTCCTGGTTTGAACAGCATCTGGATATTATCTGAGAGTCGTAGTGTCATCCAACGTCTCTCTAACTGGCATACGGTGGAAGATAACACAGGAGTGGCTATTTTGGGGGAAACTCCATTTTTTTTTCCTAAAAAACCATCTCAAAAGGGGTTTTTTTTCGCACAATAACATTGCATTCAATGAGATTGTTGAAATTTAAAACCAAAGATGGGCAGTTTAACCCACTAGAACTCTGCCCCTTCACCCTTTTTCAAAATTGCACCGCACCTACATCCCAAAAACAAGCAATCAACTATTCCTCCTGCTCATCACTGGTATGATGCTAAAAATCGTTGAAATTTTTCCTTTTCCCAAAATTTTAAAGGGAAAAAGTTTTTTTTAAAAAAATTTAAAAAATTTTTTTTTTAAAAAGGGAAAGGGAAAAAAAAAAAAAATTTTTTTTGGGGGAAAAAAAATTTTTTTTAAAATTAAAAAAATTTTTTTTTTTAAAAAATTTTTTAAAAAATTTTTTAAAACCCTTTTTTAAAAAATTTTTTTAAAAAAAAAAAAAAAAAAAATTTAAAAAAAAAATTTTTTTTTATTTTTTTTAAAAAAAAAATTTTTTTTTTTTTTTTTAAAAAAAATTTTTAAAAAAATTTTTTTTTGGGAAAAAAAAAAAATTTTTTTTTTTCCCCCCTTTTTTAAAAATTTTCAAATTTTTAAAAATTTTTAAAATTTTTTTTTTTTAAAAAAAGGTTTTTTTAAAAAAATTTAAAAAAAAATTTTTTTTTTAAAAGAAAAAAATAAAAAAAAATTTTGGTTTTTTTAAAAAAAAAAAGGGTTTTAAAAAAAATTTTTTTTAAAACCAAAAAAAAATTTTTGGGGAAAAATTTTTCCAAAAAATTGGGGGAAAAGGAAAAAATTTTAAAAAAAAAATTTTTTTCCCTCCCCCCCCCCTTTTTTTTTAAAAAATTTTAAATTTGGGGGGAAAATTTTTAAAAAAAAAAAAAAAACCCCCCCAAAAAAATTTTCCCCCCCGGAAAAACCCCTTTTTTTTAAAAAAAAAAATTTTTTTCCCCCAAAAAAAAAAATTTTTTTTAAATTTCAAAAAAAAAACCCCAAAAAAATTTTTTTTTTTGGGGGGTTTTTTTTTAAAATTTAAAAAGGGAAATTTTTGAAAAATTTTTTTTTTTAAAAAAAAATTTTTTAAAAAGGGAAAAAAAAAATTATTTAAAACTTTTTAAAAAAAAAAAATTTTTTTTTTTTTTTAAAAAATTTTCCCTTTTTAAAAAATTTTAAAAAAAAAAAATTTTTTTTTTTCCATTTTTTAAAAAATTTTTCCCCTTTTTTTTAAAAATTAATTATTTTAAAATTTTTTAAAAAAAAAATTTTTTTTTTAAAAATTTTTTTTTTTTTTTAAAAAAAAACCCTTTTAAAATTTTTTTAAAATTTTTAAAATTTTTAAAAAAGGGGTTTTTTTTTTAAAAAAAAAATTTTTTAATTTTTTTTTAAAAAAAGGGGAAAATTTTTAAAAAAAAAATTTTAAATTTTTTTTAAAAAAAGGTTTTTTTTTTTAAAAAATTTTTTTTTAAATTTTTTTTTAAAAAAAAAATTTTTTTTAAAAATTATTTTTGGGGAAAAAAAAAACCCCTTTTTTTTTTTTTTTTGGGGGGGTTTTTTGGGTTTTCCCCTTTTTTTAAAAATTTTTTTAAATTTTTTTTTAAAAAAATTTTTTTTTAATTTTTTTTTTAAAAAAAATTAGGGAATTTTTAAAAAAAAAAAAAAAAAAAATTTTTTTTTTAAAAAAAAAAATTTTTTTTAAATTTTAAAAAAAAATTTAACCAAATTTTAAAAATTTTTTATTTCAAAATTTTTTTTTTTTTGGGAAAAATTTTTTTTTAATAAAAAAAATTTTTAAATTTTAAAAAACCCCCCCAAAAAAATTTTTTAATTTTTTTTAAAAAAATTTTTTTTAAAAATTTTTTTAAAATTTAAAAAAAAAAATTTTTTTTTTTTTTTTTTTAAAAAAAAAATTTTTAAAAAAAAAAAAAAAAAAAATTTTTTTTTTAAAAATTAAAAAAAATTTAAAGTTTTTTTAAAAAATTTTTTTTCAAATTTTTTTTAAAAATTTTTTTTTTTTTAAAAAAAAAAATTTTTTTTTTTTTTAAAAAAAATTTTTTTTTTTAAAAAAAAAAAGGGGGGGGGGAATTTTCATTAAAAAAAAAAAAAATTTTTTTAAAAAAAAAAATTTCATTTTTAAAAAAATTTTTTAAAAAATTTAAATTTAATTTTTTTTTTTTTTTTTTTTAAAAAAAAAATTTTTTCCCTTTAAAAATTTTTAATTTTTTTTTTAAACCCAATTAAAAATTTTTAAAAAATTTTTTTTTTTTGGGAAAAGGGGGGGGTTTTTTTTGGGGAAAAATTTTTTTAAAAAAAACCCCAAAAAAGGGGAAAAATTTAAAAAAAAAAAAAAAATTTTTAAAATTTTGGGGTTTTTTTTTTTTTAAAAAAAAAAATTCCCCCCAAAAAAAATTTTTTTAAAAATTTTTTTTTTAAAATTTTTTTTTAAAAAACCAAAAAATTTTTTTAAAAAAAAAAAAAATTTTTTTTAAAAAATTTTAAAAAATTCTTTTTTTAAATTTTTTTTTTTAAAAACTTTTTTTAAATTTTAAAAATTTTTAAAAAAAAAAAATTTTTTTAAAAAATTTAAACCCTTTTTTTTTTCCCCCCCAAAAAAAAATTTTTTTAAAATTTTTTAAAAAAAATTTTTTTTTTTTTTAAAAAAAAAAATTTTTAAAAAAAAAAAAAATTTTGGGGGAAAAAATTTTTTTTTAAAAAAAAAAAACCCTTTTTTTTTTTTTAAAAAAAAATTTTTTTTCCCCTTTTTTTTCCCCTTTTAAAAAAATTTTAAAAAAAAAATTTTTTTTAAAAAAAATTTTTTTTTTTTGTTTTAAATCAATATTTTTTAATTTTTTTTTAAACCGAAAAAACCCCCTTTTTTTTTTTAAAAAATTTTTTAAAAAAAATTTTTTTTTTTAAAATTAAAAAATTTTTTTAAAAAGGGTTTTTTTTTAAAAAAAAAATTTTTTAAAACCCCTTTTTTTTTTTTTAAAAATTAAAAAAATTTTTTTTTTTTTTAAAAAAAAAAAAATTCAAACAAAAATTTTTTTTTTTTTCCCCTTTTTTTTTCCCGTTAATTTTTTAAAAAAATTTTTTAATTTTTTTTTTTAAAAAAAAAAAAGCAAAAATTTAAAAAAAAAAAAGGAAAAACTTTGTTAAAAAATAAAAAAATTTAAAAATTTAAAAAAATTTTTTTTTTTTTTTTTTTAAAAAAAAAAATTTAAAGGGGGGTTTTTGGGGAAAAAAACCCAAATTTTTGGGAAAAAAATTTTAAAATTTTTTTTTGGGGAAAAAAATTTTTAAATCTGCTATTTCAAATAAAAAAGGTTCCATTTAACTTTTTTAGAAAATTAAGTGAAAGATAAATTCAATAGCGATAACATATTTATTTTCTTTACCCTTAACCTTAAAATTTTAAGTTTACTATCACTGCATTTTTAGGACATAAATTTGCATTTTTCAAATAAAAACCCATTTAAACATTTTAAGACTTCCAAATTTAATGGTTTAGGAGATTGTTAATATTAAATACATGTAGCAAGAAATGTTACTTATATGTGGAAATGTTACTTATATGTGGAAATGTTACTTATATCCTGTTAGTTCTTTTAAACATTTTGAAAACGATAATTCAAATAAAATTGTGATTCATTTAACGAATGAGTCTTATTATTACTTTTGACTTTCGATCAATATCATTGCTAATTAATAATTTTTAAGTACAACGAATGATTTTTCAACTTTTTTATTTTTTTAATATTTTTAAAACATATTCAGAAATGTTAAATTATATTCCGAATTAACAGAATCATTTTTTTTTGCAAATGTTAAGATTTGTTTCATGACAAAGTATACGCAATTTCAGAAATTCATACTTTGATTCTATTGGCATTTCATTAAAAATAAAGTATGATGATTTTAACAAAATCTAATACAAAAGCAATAATTCAAAAACATATAACTAGAAATATATTTTATTCAGATACTTTTTAAAAATATTTCTTACAGATATCAGGTTGGTAAAACTTTTTTTGTTCATAAGTCATTTTTATTTAAATTAGTTTTCTTAAGGTATTCACGCTAGTAAAATTTAATATATAAAACACCTTTGAAAAAATCAATGTTACAAAAATAAGCATTCAAAAATTATGATCTTAAATCATAAGGTTTTTTTTGTTTTTTTTCAGTTTTATTACAATAAACAGCTTAAATTGCCCCTTTTAAGGCATAAACAACTTCCTTACTTCTCTTTCAGCTTTAAACCACTTATAATTTGCACTTTTAACTTGTTAAGATCACTCATAATTTTAAATCAGTATTCACTAACAATCAAATTTTTTCCTCGGTCTTGTCCATATTTTTCAGCAAAAAATACAAGTAAATCGGATAACGCGTGAATTATGCTTGATAACATGAAATCATAAGTGAGATTTTGACAAAAACTTCACTTAATTCAAACAATCATTTATCACATACTTCACAATACCCGTGAATTCTCATTACAATATAGAAAAAACGAATTTGGATTTAATTTTAATTGAGGAAACAACAACATTTAAAAATATACTTGCTGTAGATTTATTTTGCATAAAGGTACATAAAACTATATCCATGCTCAATTTCTAACTGCAACATTGTTTTCCAAAATATTAATTTCAATATTTTCCGAAATAAATGAAACAACAATTTTACCTGTACGAATCGAGAACTTTCTCCAGGTGAGAGGCTTCATATTCCTACCTTTTCAAAAAGTTTCGAAAAGAGATGTACGAGATGTAGCGAATATCCCCCTCCCCGAAATAAATTCCGTCTTTACAACGTCCCAATCAATAAGTTCCGGGCTCTTTGTTAAACTACCCCCATTCCAAGCGGTTCGCTATAGATTTCCGATACCGAACGACTGATACGCCTTTTACCTCCAACTCTTCAATAGTCTCCCATATTCATACGTACACACACAACCTTTACGCCGACATTACTAATTGGCTGATTCAGCAAAATTGTCTCTAGAGAAAAGTCAAAGAATTTGCTTAGCTAGCTTACCTGAGACAGGTTAGTGAAGTTCTGGAACTTCATGCGAAAACTTTCTTGTTCCAATGGATTTATACCATTTCCCCGACCGATCATTTTCTGGAGGAATTATTCCTATGCTTCTCAAAACCTCATTAGCTGTTAAATGAATGTCTTTGATGTCTCACTCTTCAAATGTATTTAGTTGCTCATCGAAATTTCTGTTTGGTCCTGTGTTTCTTTTATAAAATTTTGTGAAATTCATGGAATTGATAAGTTTGAGTTTGATTTGAGTTTGAATATTTATCTGGATTACTTATAAAATTGGATTAAAGAATGTTGTTTTAGTATACTTAAAATGTATAAATTTTACGTCTTTTTATTTTCTTCAATTCATTTTTTATTTAATATTGAGATAAAAATAAATATATAAAATAAATTATATGAAGGTAAATTGGTTTTGAAAAATCGATCATATATATTAATCTTTTTGTCACACATTCAGGTAAAAATCTTAGAAATCTTAGATACTGTTAGCTTGTCGAAGAATAGAATTATTGAATGCATAATAAATCTCACAATTGTTGAATGAGTATTTTTAAATTTAAATTAAGTTTTAAACCTATATTTTTAACTCAATGAGAAATATTATTTTGTTGGGTAGTGATTCAGAAAGAACTAGAAACACAATTCGATGACTTACTCATTACTTAACATAACATTTTAAATATCGAGTGTTTCGCCTAAACTAACTAATTAAGAATATGCTGATATATTTATGATACTTTGGAGTTAAGTAATCATATTGATATACTTATGTATGCCATTTAATTAGAACAAGTTGTTTTATGAAATTATTTTTAGTACGTTTAGCATAAAAATTATAAGCTAGTTTTTGTTCATTTCATATTCATCGGTGTCTACTATATTGTATAAACTTTATTTATAACATACAACTTAACATAAAATGCATAATAGATATTTAAAAGTAACTAGTGTAACCTAATATGAAACAGAATAGTAATTTATACACTGTCGGAAAAAACTAAGAAAAAAATATAAGTAAAGAATTACTATAGTTTTACAAACGATGGGGTTTTTTTAAAATTAATATATATATATATACGGCATTTCATACTTAATAAATTATGGAACAGGCTCTCATATTTATAAACAGTTTTTTTTCTATCTATTATTTACATTTTTTTGCATTTGTATAATTGGAATGTGTTGCATACTTTTTTTTGAAAAACTTAGTACTGATACGCAAATGCATTTTTTAAATACAAAAACTAAAGGGAAAAAAAGGATAAAGAAGAAAATCGTTATACCAATTTATAAATAATTGAATATATTTATTATATCAATTTTATTTAATCAAATAGTAGAAAAATGAGGTATTACGAATTATTTATTTGTCGTGTTTTATAATGTTGCAGACCGTAATTTTTTCATTGTATTTGTCATTTGAATGAAAGCACTAACTTCATAATTACGACATAACGATATGTGATCTCAATAGAAATATTTGTATTGACTGATTTCAAATTTATTAGTCAAAAGTGCATTGTTTGTTATTTGTGTTGACATAAGTATTTTTAATCTTATGCTTCTGAAAATAAAAATATAACTTAGAAGTAGCATTTCAAAGTACTTAAATGAAGTTCAACATTACCATTTCCTAGTTTAAAGACTTATTTTTAGTTAAATATTATTTCTAATTACTTGAAATTATTGGATATTTAAGAAAATGCATGAGTAAACAATGTATGTGAAAGTTTTAATGTAATAAAAACTCAATAATTTAAAAAAATAACACACACTTTTTCCTTATAATTAATTTTTAAGGAATTCTGTGAAAAAAATATTGAATAATAAGCACTGTAGCTTAAAGTTAAATTGTTGTGCATATAATTTTTCATCTTTCTTTTTATAAAAAAGAACAAATATCGATGAATAACATGCCTTTTTCCAGGGAAGCATTAAAAATTGAATTATCTACTTATTTTTCCACTTTTTGTTTCCGCTTGCTATTGAAATGCATTTAGATTACTGTTCGAAGTATATTAAAATCTTGATTTTTCATTTATCTATCACTTTAAAAAACATACTAAATCACCATTAAAAAGTTTATTTGACTTTTACGAAAAATACTGTCGCATCCTATTCATGGAATTGAAAACTACAGTCAAATCTTTGTGAGACATCTAAATTGAATCTTTTGTCAGAAAACAGGCAATGGTTTCATTAAAATATTTTTATCGAATTACTTTTGGCTAGTGAAAATTGACTTAGAAGATCATTGAGAATTTTAGTTAAAATGCTTTCAATTTTTTTTCTCTAAAGTAAGCATTCATTAACTTTTATTGAAAAATAAATTTTAAATCTATATTGCATAAAAACAAACAAAAAAATAAAGCACTTCTTACATTAGTTTAATAGCAGCTTAGCTATTTTGTTTAGTTTCCACTTTTTAACAAAAATAAAAACTATATTTTACATGTTTTATGCAGCGCAAATTTGATTTTTTAAGTCAAATATTTTTAAAATAAATGTATTTGTGGAATAAGTATGAAAAAACAACTATATTTTTGTTTCAATCTGATCGCCTTTAATTCAATAAATATTTCCTAAATAATGATTATTTCCCTTTTAAAGATTGAGACTCAGTATGTAAGATAACAGTTTGGTAATGTGGTAAGCTAACATATCCTTAAAAGGTATTTTGGAAATATTCTGCAAAAGCAAAGAAAAGTAAAAAAAAATACTCAGAGATTTAAAATATATATAAATATTACATATAAAAGACACCAATATCTCTTGTAAAAATTTTAAAAATTGATACAAATCGAAGTAAACAAAGTATGCTTTCGATGCGTATATAAAATCCTCGCAAAATAATAATCAGAATGAAAATAAATATGCATGAAAAAGAATATACATATATATATATATATATATATATATGCATCTCTCTCCCTCCGTATATATGTATATATATAAATGTGTGTGTTTGTGTGTGTGCCTTTATATATATATATATAAATAAAGAAAAAGAGAGATGGAAAAAAGAACTTGGCAGAATTTCAGGAAAAGTAATTCATTTTTCTTTACCTTTTTTGGCTCAAATATATTTTTTTTGAATCACTTAACAAACATAAAAGACACCGTACCGTAAACATTCTTGGCAGCCTAAAAGTGATATTTTCGAATTGTATTTCAAAAGTTCAGAAAATTCTATAAAACAGATATATTATTCTGTCTGGTTTGGAGAGAAATAGGAACTGCTTGGTAAATGTATAAAATGATATATATTTGAAATACAATACGTATTGTATTGCTTGAAAAAAACAACTCGATCTGTTAAGGAAGGAATAATCTATAAATATTTTTAGTACGTTTTCTTCATTTATAAATGGTTGAGTCTCTAGTAAGGTAGCAGGAATAATTAATCTGTCTTAAATAAACAAGAATTATATTTCAAAATAATTTGTTAGCTTCAACGAAATAAATATTATTAGTTTTACATTTATTATTTAGCAAATGCAATTATTTTTAAGTTTTGTGTAAGCGTTTGCGTAAATACTTTTGACCCATTATTTCTTTTGTAAAATAATACATTTTTCAGAATCATTATTTCCTTTTAAAATTTACTTACGATAAATAGGCATAATATGATATTTACAGAAGGTGGAGTGTATTCATACTTTTAAAAAGTAAATAATTTATCCTATTGTAAGTTTAAAATTAGTTTAATATAAATTGAACAAAATATATTCTATTACTTTTGCTCCAGTATTAAAACTATGTCCTTTAGCTCAAATATACATCACTCTTTTTTGTAAAAATAAATTTTCGTCGGAAAAATTGATGTTTAAATATGAAGTAAAACGAAATTTCATAAGATTACTTGTATTTTTAAATTTTTGAATGAATGGATGTGTGTGTGTGTTACAAAGGTCATTTCACATTAGTCCAAAAGAAATCTTCATTATAATTGTCATTTTTTACTTATTTTAAAATATTTCACTTAATGGAATAAATGTATTTTAACGAGCTTCACACAAAATATTGATGAATTGAATGTACTTATTAAGTAACAAATCTTTTTTGATGTAAAAATGTGGTGAGCAAGATAGACACCAAATAATAAAATTGTATTTATCATTTTTTGGAAAAAAAATTGGAACCAGATATAGAAAAGTTTTTATATATCACTACTAAACTATTATTCAAAATAATATTTGGATTAATTGCTTCATCCCTTAATAATTAAAGCTTGTTTATGAATTCCCAGCACATTCAAACCCACTGAAATACGTGTGATATTATAATTAAGAACAAGAAAAATATTTTTGACTTATAGTTTGTAATTTATATAATAATTGAAATATTTGTAGTTTTTTTTTTCTCCTAAATTCTTAATATCAAGAAGCCCAAAACAAGCTAATAATTTTTTTTTACTTAAAAAATTCAACCATACCAAGGAATTTACAATAATTTACAAGTTTGTAGAAGTGCAAATTAAGATTTTTATTTTTTCAAATTTTATTACGAACACTGAAAATTTTATAAATGGAAGAGAAATGATATTAGTTCTGGCTGTGTGATGTCATATTTATAAATCTCACGTATTTCGGAATGTAATCCCCGTTAAAAATTTTTGAAACAAACTAGAGGGGAGGATCCCGTGTCCACCTAACGGTGGACCAATCCGAATTGTACAAATAAAACAACTGTTGATATTCATTGCTCAAATATTAAAACTTTAATTTGCATGCATTATGTATATCTATTTTTTCCCAATGTGTTATAAGCAGGAACAAAATAAATTAGAAGTCTGTAAATCCTAAATTTTAATGTGTACTTTAATTTAGTGTCTATATTCAAAAACAATTTTCCTAATTACATTTTCATCTAAATTGCACGGAATCTTTAGTCTGTCTTTGCTTCGGACTAAATTTTGAGAATTGGCGAAGATGTTGGCGAGCAGATTTGGCTACTTGATGACCGTAAGGCCGCTTCTATAATTTACTGGAGAAATCTATAACATCACGATTGATGGCGTAAATGATTTTTTCGAGAAAGTATTGAAAGGTATGGGAAACCCTAAAGGCGAATCATACTTGGCTCTCTCCTTTAGTTAAACACTGAATTTTTTATGACCCTAAATAATTAACTATTTTATGTATAAATATATTTATTACAAGGTCAGGAAAAACTTTTTTTTTATATAGATAGAGAAAAAATTACAATATTTGTGTAAAATGTTAGTTCTTGTATGAAATTGTGATCTACTATTTTCAGAAAACTTTCAATCTACTCTTTTTAAATTCGTAGGTAAACAAACGTATCTATCTATATATGGGCTCTAACTTCTCACAAACTGCACGACGCAAAAACTTGCCGAAGGTACCAAAAGTTTTGGAATGATTTAAGGAATCCGTTTTCACTATTTTTATTCCGATATTATAATTAGTTAAAAATATATCAATTAAAAACCTTAAAACGCATAATTGGTGCCAGGGGCCAAGTTGAACTTTTTTTTCCATACACTTTTAAAACGCAATCTATTTTTTTTCATGAGAACTCAAACAAAAAATAATTACAGATTCAGAAAGATCATTTACTTCGCCACGATACGGTATAATTTATTTTACAAAAAATTTATTTACTATTTTTCCCGATTTTTTTAAAATGAGTCAAAATCGATATGGTTTTATGAGTGATTTGTAACTCAATCCGCTTGTTTTTCTTTCACGCTATTGAAAAAAAATATTTTATACTAAAAAAATTCATGCTTTTCTCTTTTAGAATCAGTTATTTAAAAAAACTGATGTCAAAAACTGTTTTTTACGATTTTTCAAATAGTACTCAAATTTTATTTAAATACTTAATAACTTATTTATTTATAAAAAATAATTTCACGAAACTTTTTTTCCTGTGTGTAGAACTGTATTTTACGTAATCTGTACAAAGATTGATAAACTATCTTAAGAAATACGGGGTTTTTTTAAAGGGGTTTTCATTTTTTCCTCCCTTTTTGCGAGAAATATGTAAACATTATTTTTTTAAAGATTTTTGTTTAAAAATTACTTTTGTTTCAATCGATATATGAAGTTTGAAGGCATTAATTTAAAAGAAGCCCGAAAATTTTTTTTTAACTTTAACAAATAACGCAATGCGAAATTGAATATCTCATCCTTTATTTTAAAGTTATTTTTACTGCTGTTCACCGAAAGGACCCACAGCGTGGTTGTTAAACGCGCTTCTTAATAAAACGATAGTTTCTAGGTTCGAAACTGAAAAGGAAGAGATATTCAATTTCGCATTGCGTTATTTGTTTAAGGTATCCGACTACGTTCGGAACAGTGATTTTAAAAAAATGCATACATCTATACTTTTGCATGATATTTAGTGTCACTTAGATTAAAATACATGTATAAAATTGTTTTAATTACATTTTAACAAAAAAAATATTTAAATACAATATTTTGACAAAAAGTTAACTTAGAATAATCTTTTTTCAAAATGTTCTCCTTTGGGAAAAATGCTTCTATGATAATAATATTTTGCCTGTATATAGCTCAGACCTCTTTACAGAGGCTCGACTACGATTTTTAAAGATTCACATTATTTTCAGAAATACAACCAATTGAAATAATTATCGGCGTTTTTCTCAAAATTGTTCCCCTCTGTTGTCGTAAAATATGGAAAAACCCACTTATAAGCTATATATTTCAAAAGTTCTAGTTGAGCCTCTGTAGAGAGGTCTGAGTTATATACAGGCAAAATATTATTATAGTAGAAGCATATTTCACAAAAGGAGATCATTTTGAAAAAAGGTTATTTTAAATTAATTTTTTTGCCAAAACATTGGATTTAAATAAATTTTTTTGACAAAATGTCCTTCAAACAGCTGTATACATGTATTCTAATCTAAGTGACACTAAATATCATGAAAATTATCCATTTATTCTCTTTTGCAAAATCACGATTCCGAACGTAGTCGGATACATTAAGTTTAATTTTTTTTTTTATGGCTTCATTTTTAAGTTATTTTCTTGAAACTTCATATATTACGGTAATTTTTAAGCAAACGGCAAACAACGGTAAATTTAAACAAAAAAATGTAACAAAAATAATGCTTACATATTTTTCCGCAAAAAGGGAAGAAAACGAAAAACACTTTTTTTTTAAGAAAAAACCGAAATTTTTAAGATATTTTATCATTTTCGTAATCTGTACATAGATTAATTATTAAAAATTATAGTTTTTTTTAAATTGTGTTTTTCGTAAATATTTATATTATACTTCTTAAATATAATTATTAATAAATAATACTTTTTGTAAATTTTGTAAAAAAAACCCCATTAAATAATGTTTTTTATAAAAATTAGTTACAAAAAGTTTTATAAAATGATACACAATATGTTATAAATAAGATATTATATAAATTATTATAATAATACATAAAGTTATGGTTAAAAAAGGGAATATTCTAGTTTTGTATAACATATACTCTTCTTTTTTAGTCAGATACGTGTTTGAATAATTTGCTAAACGCAGTGGAATGAAAAAGGTTAGAATTAAAATAAAATATCAAAATGTTTTTATCTGACCTTTTTTTATTATATTTTATTAATATATATATATATATATATATATATATATATATATATATATATATATATCTAGGCTTTCCCCATACTGTTTTCTAACTTATATATATTTATATGTTTAATCAAACATTCAAAAGAAAAAAACAATCGTTTCAATACATATCTGTAAATTTTTGTTTTATTTATTACTTACAGAAATTTGATTTTAATATATATATATATATATATATGTTTCTTTTAAAAAGATTATTTCTATTATTGCATTACTAAATGAATTCTTTGTTAATTAAAAAATACATCGTCTTTTATTTTTAATCAAGATACATTTTAGAGACACTTTTAAGCTAACTATATGTAAGGATTGATTGATTCATGAAAATCTGAAACCTATTTATTATTTTAGATTCTTATATATAGAAACTAACTATTACATTAAAAAAGGATGAAAGCTTTTGTTTTACTCTTAGAATCAGAATCGTTTTCGTTTTTTATTGCTTCACATTAATAATTTTTTAATTATAACGCATTATTGTTTTTTATAAATCATGCATCGAAATTTGAAGCTATATCTTATCTGTGAGAAGGAGGGGAAGAAAGAACAATAACTTTACATTAAAAAACTGTGTTCGGGCTATAGAGGGAGGAAAGAAACCTGTCTTAAATCAAAAATAAGTGGAATGGAAAAAATTTCGAAAAAAAGAAATTTTTTGACATAATTTTAAAAATCACTCACATTGTGTGTGTTCAAACACACAAACAGAAATGCTGGTGTCATGAGGAAAATAGGCAACCCGAACAAAACCGGGCTAAACGGTGGAGGGAATGGAAGACATTTTGAAAAAGAGTATTAGAAGTGCTGATTTTGTGATGGAAAGGGAAACTTTATAAAAGTTGAGAAATCCCGTGTAACGCCGAGCCATGCAGCTAGCACTTAATAAAAACTACTTTTGAATTTTGTTATAGTTAGGCTATTTATTGGGGTGGAAGATTGCTGGCAGCTACTACAGTTGGGAGTTAAAGTATAAATAGTTTAAGTTAAAATGCATATATATTATAATTAACATACTTAGCTGCATAGAAGGATTCACATGTTTCAATTCCAATACGGATTTTGAATTATTCTTCAGAAATTACATACGCATCGCCTGCCATCTCTGAAATAGGTGATCCAGATTATCTAGCCTGTTGACAAGATCTCGGCAGTCACCTCACTTATTCTGTGTAACTCTTTCTGAAATACTAAGCACTTAAAATATTCATATTTATAAACCCCTAAAATATTTCGCAGTATGAAATGGATTTTCGTATTTTCCATTTACGATTCTGAAGCTGTTATAATATATTTCCAAATTTTAGTACTATATTTATGATAAAGAGATCGGAGATCAAGCTCACAGCAGTTAATCTATTAAGTGATTAACGATATAATTTTGAAGCCATCCCCGACTAATGATGTATTCAAGTCTGACGTGCATTAGACAATCACGCCAACAGGACTGTTAAGAATTTCAATTTCATTATCTAGGCATTTCTAATACGGGACTTTACTAAGGTATATATATATGGTTGGGTATTTATTATTTTTTACCATTTAATATTATACAATGTGACTTTATAAGCATTTTTTCTTCATATGTCAGATACAAAAATAATAATTACGTTACATAGATAGGCAACAGCATGCGATTTCGAAAATGGTTGGACTATATCTTTATGTTCTGAAATCGAAAATTAGAATAGTATCTTAAAGAACAAAAATACTCGAATACAACTATTTTTAAATGTATGTGATTTATCATATTTCAGAGCATTTTTCTACATATATTTAGCATTATAGTTACTAAATTCATAGGTTTTTTTTTATCATAATGCATCTTTACTAAGTTATTATTATTGCTGTTTTGCATAATTAGGTACAGAATGAACTTTCCTTTTTATTAAGTCTAGAAAAGGGATATCAGCTTTGGGAACAATCAAGTTTTTCTCCTTTTATATAAACATTATTTTCCATTATACAAAGCATGTCGAATTTGCTTTAGAATGAATAGTTAATGAACATTTTTATCTTTCATTTAGAAAGTTTATTGTAATTCGAAGAAAGAACTTAACAGGAAAAATTTAATTAAATCTTATTTGTATGAGGTTATTGATTCCTCAGAAGAAATAACGTTATTGCATCTAAAAATGTGCGTAAATCATTAAATGTTTTATTTTTCAATTGTGAGTTTTTTTTAGTCATTTCAGAAAATGATAATCTATAGTCTTTAAGTTATTCAAAAGCCCATAAAGTAGTAAATACTCATTCTTGTTTACGAAAATGTGAAATAAATATTATCCATAATTTAATCCCATAAAATATTGTAACCAATATTAATATATTAGTCTCTTTTAATAATGATGCATTGATTATTTTTTTCTTTAGATTAAAAAGTGCACAGCATTTTAAAAATTAGGTGGAGATATTCAAATTACACTTAAATAATATACAGGACATTCTAAAGAAATATTTTCATAAAAAAAGTTAGAAATAAAACACTCAACACTGAAAATATTCCAACAGCTTTATTATTCTTCATCGTATATTTTGTTCATAATGATTCATCTTATAAAGCTAAATACGTATCTGTAAGTTTATAAATAATGTTTATATATATGCTTCTAATTCAAAGTTTCTAGACCTGTGTTCATTTCCTTAATCAAAAATATTCCGTTAAACATATAAAATAATTTTAATTTCATTTTTTTTTGTCAGAGATATTTCTAAAACTGTACCATAATTATCAATTTTGAACGTGTTTTCATTTGTGCATCTTGTTTTATTACATTTGTAAAACATCTTTTTTTAGTATTAGTGATTATTATATACAGGTTAGTACGATTTCATATGTTAAAACAACTATAAAACATTGTGAAATGCATATTTTTTTTACTATAAAACTTTTACCACACATAATTTGCAAAGTTCTTTTGTTTTTACCTATTTCTATTATTGTTTTATTTACATTTACAGAATATGTTTTGATTTACTTTTAACATTTTACTTTACTTTTTGTTGCTATTACTTTATTTTTTGTTGCATGAATTAAGAAATATTTAAATGTGTACTATTTATGAGTTATTTCTGATTTTATATGAAACTTTAAAAACAAAAATTTTAGGAAATACGATTTCAAAAGGGAGATAATTCTCTAAAATTTTGCATTTTTAAATTAAAAACAATCTTAAAAACCCTAAAAATTATTTAAATTTAAAAATTTTAAGTTAGTTTAAAGAACATGACATATAAGTAAGATTTATCAAAACTGTTTATGAAACATATTTAATGTTACGAATTAAATAAAACGGAAAACTAAAAAATATAGACTTATTAATATAGTTTCTTAAAAATCCATTAAATAATTATGTCATCCAGGAGAAAGGCATATGTTTTACATTCCTGGAATAAGAAAACGAATAACTTATATCTTTCACTTGCACAAGATTTAGTTCCATTTTTTTTCTATTTTAAAACAATTTTTCTATGTCAAAAGTAAATGTACCAATCATTACATCCATCAGCCAAAGAGAAAAAGGGGCGAAAAAGCATCAAAACAGAGTATTCGGAGTTTTCAAAATAACATGTGCTTTTGCCTTTAAAATGTTAGAGAAAGGAATTTGTTATACTTTCTTCTACTCAGGAACATTATCTGCCTTAAAAGATTCCAAAATCGCTTACTTCACGCACCAAAGTGATTTTGAACTTTTGAAAGCAGTTTCTCTGCTTTTGTTTTTGTTTCAGGTCTCCTTATGCTCCAATCTATTCGAGCGTTATTCTGAGACTCGGGAAAGGGGATTTGATCCCTTAAAAAAAAATGGTGGATTTAAAGGTGAACGTTGTCCACCGGAAGAGAAAAAAGTGGGAAAAATTACGAATGAACTCAGTCTCGTTAATGTTGGTGGAATTTTTTTGGTGCTGTTGGCTGGAACGGGAAGTGCTTGTGTTTTGGTGGTTATTGAGTTTATTACGAAGAGTAGACATCGCAGAGTAAGTTTTCTTCATAGTTTGTATAAAATTATTTGAACTGAATTATCGTATGTCCACTAATTATATGTATTTATATTGTTATTTGAGATATTGTAGTTGTGAAAACAGCAATACCACTTAGAAAACGGGAATTCAAAGAGAAGAATGTGTGATTTTGGTTACAAATTTTGCTACTATTGCCCCAAAACAAAATAACCATAATTATCTTCCCAATAGCAATTATGGTTTGGTGTAAGGAAAAGTACACCCGCACGTACAAAAAAGATAAATAATAGTTATTTTTAGGTATTACGTAAGTGGTTTTAGGAAACTTTTCAATTACGCTGAGTAAGACACGTTTAAGCTATTGAGATGTATTTTTTCCTTCTTTGAACTGCAAATAAACAAGTCCTAACTTCAAAGTCTAATTTATTTAATGAGGCCCTTTCATTAAATTAGTAGATAATATATGCTACCAAAATATCCCTGTGCAGATTACTGAAATGTTTAAATTGCATTCGACAAGTTTTTACTGACTTTGCTTTTAATAAATAAATCATGTTATTTAAAATAATCATATTTCATATTTTTTTTTGAGTATATTTGTATTTAATTGGATGTGGTAAGCTGGCAGTTATCTACGAATCAAACAGATTGTAATAAATTCTGTAATATAAAAGGACTATAGAGTCACACAAAATTATAATAAAAATAAATCTTACAAAATTTTATCTTCTGCTTTTAAGTATAGAATATTGAATAATATGGTAGTTCATCTTTTTTTTAAGAGAAATAATATTTATTATTAAATTTTATTTATTTAACGAAAAAATATTTCATTAAAACATGTGTAAAAAGTATATAAATGCTCCAAATTAATTTTTGAAATTTCTTGAGTAACATCTTTTTCTTTCATATACATATATATATATATATATATATATATATATATATATACATACATACTTTAATAATTATATTAACATGCATATCGATGTAAATATTGTAGCACAGTAAAAATGCAACTTCTCAATATTAAATTTATACATTATTGTTTTTTTTCTAATTTATCGTTTATTTTTTTATAGAAAAGACGGCGGAGGTAGTGAAAAGAAAACACAACTGAGGAAATGTGTAAGTAAAAATGTAACAATTATTAATATTTAAAACTGACCTATATATATTTATTACAATCGTAATGAGAAAGAAACGTAATTATATTTATAATACTTATAATAAATGGTCTAAAATGTAAGTGAATGAAAAAGAATATTGTATTTATGTATATATTGCAAAATATAGGAATTTAAATGTCTCGTAATATCAACAATGTTAGAATTTAAATTTATGAAGCGTTAGAAAAAATTACATAAACACACATATAAGGGTTATATTTTAAAATTTTTGGGATAACTAACTCATTTTTTATTCAAGCGTATTTATGAGCTGGAGGAATGCTGAAAATCTTAAATAGTAATTATTCATTTAAAATATTTTTGAGGTCTATGGCTTGCAGATTTATCATCTTAAATATTATTTGATTAAAGACGATGTGTTTTTGCATGTGCATTATTTTTTTAGATGTTACATTTTCACTTTTCTATGATATCCGTAATCGATTTTTTTTTATTATTATTATTGCCAAGAAATTATATTTAATATATTTGACTATACTGACTTATTTTTAAATAATTTCTATGTATTTAATTTGTCCTTTTATTCCGTAAATAAGATCAAAGAATATTTATAGCAATTTTTTCAAAGAAAAAAATGATTGCATTTTTTTATTAAATTTAATTATTAAAAATAATATGTTTTTCAAAATGCATGCTATTAAAAAAAATGAATTACTTCTTGATTGTTGTTTTAATGTTTGATTCAACAGTTTAAGATAAAATACATAAAATACAATCTTCAAAGCTTTCCTGCAAACTTTTTTAGTACATTAAATATGAAAATATGCAAAGAAAGATAATTATTAAAAATTATGGTTTAAAATGATGACAAGTAGTACGAGATAGTATGATCATTCGTTCACCCTACTTAGTAATAAAACTACAATGGTAGTAACTATTTACTTCGAAAGAAAATGTACATTCTTTAAAAAAATAATAATTTACAAACAATTATTCATTAGTGTAAGTCAATGACTTCAAATTATATGAGGGTCATCCATAAAAAAAAGACGCATAATACTTGAAAAAAACAAACAAAAAAAACATTTAACCCGTAAATGGTCACGCGTAGCAGAGAGTGGGATGTGACACATGAAATCTTTAATTCTATGACAAATTGTTTAGTTGTTACCAATGATCTTGACAGTATTCTTCTATATGAAGGTCTTCATAGAAACTATAATGTATTTGTCCTATATATCCCTCTTTGGGAGGAGCAAATGGTTTTTCTTTTTTACAATATTAATGTACTTGGGGTGACTACGTTCCACACGCGACTCCGTTTGTTCCAAAATATTTTCTTCCAACAGGTTACATTTTTTCCCTGAAAACGACTTCGAGGTTTTGATAGCTATGTTGTACGACTCAGTATGGTTTATAATTGAAATGAGCATAATATATATATATATATATATACACACAAATATAAAGCAATGGACATTTGTGGTCGCACTTGGATGAAATTGAAACTGATCAAGCAACTAAGGACCTTATGAAACAATGGATATTAATCAAGATAGCGAAATTAAATTTAAGAAAAACTATGAACATAAAACATTTTAGTTGAAATTAAAATTTTCAAATGCTGCCTATAAAATTCCATCAAGAAATATATAAAGCTATAAGTGTACCACAAAACGCACAATGCGCCTTGTCAAAAACATACAGGCAAGAAAAAGTGCAACATGTTATTTGTCGATCACCAAAAGGACAAAAAACTAAAAAAACGGCGAAATATGACTTTTTTCCAAATATAACCCCTGTAATTTGGAAAAAATGTCTGTGATATGTGTCCTATATTAAAATAACGCGCATCTGAAACATTTTAGTTAAGTCTGATTGGATTTTTTCACAAATTATCAAAGAAAAATTTAAAAGTAAGTAAATATTATTTTCCTGAATTAAATTTTTCACAGGAATTACGGTTTCAATCGTGTACAGTAAAAATATTTATAAATAAAGGAAAGCAAACCGCGCGTTCATTAACGCTAATATCGTGCACGATTAACGTAACGGAAGAAATGATTATAATAAATGAGTCAAAGCTTCCATCATCTCTTCAGATATTAATTTTCTACATTTAAACATTCACCGTATTTTTTCTCGAACTTCAGAATTCACATGCTATATTGTTCTATCGCCAGTGAATTATGTCTATTGTTCACTGCATTCAAACAGGGAACTGATAGTCAGAAAATTCCTCTTAGCAACATTGCTCTCTTTTTCCTAACCCGAGAGAAAATATGGTTTGTTAGGAAAAAGAGAGTTATAGTTTTTCGAGAGAGATGGTAAACGCGCGCGCGCGTTTTGGAATGGATAAAAATTCGATGAAGGCTATGACCACTTGTCTTAGAACACTAGTGGTAATGTGTAGTGTAATATGTGAATTCTTAATCTAATGAACAAATGCACGTAATGTTTGAAATTTAGAAAAATGATTTTGCACAAAAAAGTAAAAGTGAAAGAAATTTCAAATTATGTAAAATGGTGGTTTTGTTCCAAAACAACAATATTTTTTATTTTTTACTTTTTATAACTAAACGGTCTTTATTTTCATGATGACTAATTCAGTTATTAGTCTTTGATGTTACCAGTAAGTGCATTTTAAAATAAACTAAATGCACAACAGGCCATGGCAGAACGAGGCCTGTAGTGCCCAAACTGGTTTTCGGACACTGGGCATTTGCTACTTAGAATTTCCTGTCATATGATCAGTCTGACACGAAATCCCAAAGTGTTAGTTCCCAAGAACGCTTGATACTCATTTATAGAACCACTAAGGGAATGAAAGACTGAAGAGTCGACCTTGCCCAGCCTGGAATTTGAACCATGTGGCGTGGAAGCGCAATAAGCTACCACATGCGTACATTATAGAGACTTAATGAACAAGACAAAAAATTTTTGATTTTTTTTAAAGAAGGAATAGTTGTTTTTTTTGGGAAAAATTTTCGGAAAAATTTTTATATATATTGTTTAGCAACTCCAATCTGAAATTTAAAAAAAATTCATAATGATAACCATTGTTTACTGATTCCCCACATTTTCACTTTTATATTGCATAAGCTAATAAAGGTGGATTTTATTAGATTTTCAAAGATTTAGTTTGTTTATTTTTTTTAGAAATAAGATACCAGTTTATAGGTATCACTGAGCTCAAGAATTGGTTCCAGAACTGACCAGCTGGCACCGATCAAACCATAACCAAAGACAGAATGTCACGTTACTTCCAAAGGGGATAATTTTTAAAATTATCGATGCGGGAGGAAGTGGATTTTAAAAGGCCCTTTCAGATATGAAGATGAAAAAATTTCCCTTTTGACTAAAAAAAAATTGCCCAAAAAAAGGACCCCCCCCGGGTTTTCTGAATAAAAAAATTCACATCAAGATTAAAGAGATATCTATTTCTAAACGTTTAGCAATTTAATGAATGTATATTCAGATGTATTAACTTACGTGTATGTTTAAAATAAATGTAATTTATATGTGGATCAAATGCAGAGAAAGTATCTACAAGAAACTATTGTGGATGCTTTTTTAAGTTAAATTTATCTATAAAAAATAGGGGAGTTTTTTTTTCGTTAATGTTTTCGATGCTATTAAAATTTCAAAAAGGGGAATTTCAAAGGATTTTGTAAAAAGGGAATTGTTTACATGAAAAGAAACTGCAGTTTATGTCTGAGAAATGATTTTTAGGGAAATTTTTTAAGGGAAGGGGTTTATTCATAATTGCATTTAAAATGTTTCGATGAAAAAACAACATCTTTATTAATTAAAATATAAAATACCTTTATATCAGTAATATAATTTAATATTTTCAAAATCGTAGTAAAAACTAATTAAAATAACACAAAAAATCACGCCTGAACATTTTATTAAGAAAGATTTCAACAAAATATAAAATTGATGGAAATCTAAAATCACTAATAGAAAAAAATATAACTATAATAACGAATAGTTATTAAATCAGCTGTAAGACACGGAATTTAATAATATGTTTAAAAATATTCTTTAATTTAACTGTGCTTTTCACTACTTTATTTTCCCAAAATACGGTATTTGTTCAAACAAAATAAAATTTTATTTAACGTTAACCCAATCAAGAAATATAGTAACAAAATTAACAAAAATAATTTGGGCTAAAACAATTTATTTTTTAATATCAAATATATAGTAAGGTAATTATATAACCTTTCAAATACCGACAAACTAAAAAACCCATATGTAAAGTTTAAATAACTATTTCATTTTAAAATGTTGACAATATTTTCCTAGTGTATAAATTAATCCCGGGAAAAAAACTCAATTTTTTTAAAACCGTTTGTATAAACCAAAAGGTATTTGTTACAGATTAGCTTATTTTCATAAAATATGTACGTCAAAAGTTCTCGAACTATATTCAATGCATAATTTGCATAATTACCTTTACGAATTATTTGGAAAATATCTTGTACTTTGAAAACCTTTGTTCTGAAATCATTCATTTTTAAGTCAATTTTTTTGTAATTTTAAAATTTACCATATAAACCCCTTTTAAAATGTTTTTAAAAAAATTTAAAAATCATTTAACATTAAAAAAAGTATTCTTTAATATACGTTGTATGATAATAGAAACCTGTGCATGTAAACAATAAATTGTTGGTTTTTATATCTTGAAAGGATATGATTTCTTAAAGTTTTGGATACATTGTAATTAGAATTCAGAATGTAAATCACAAAATAAAATATTGAAAATTTATGTCTTATAAATAAGAGCTATGATGTTTGACAGTTTCAATACAATAAAATACTATTATTAAATTTAAAACAAATTTTTGAATACATTATATTGAGAATTTATTTAACAAAAATAAATTTTAAAAATATTTATGTTTCTTTTTAAATTTAAAATAATAAAGTAAAAATTTTTTAAATAAAATTTAAAAAAAAACAAATTTTTAAAAAAAAAAAGAAATATAAAAATTTTGGGGAAAAAAAAAAAAAAATCTTTTTAAAAATTTTTTTCCAATTTTTTTTAAGATGTTTGGTTTTTTTATAATGAAATTTATATGGGTTTTGGGGGAAAACCCAAAGTTGGGAATTTTTATTGTCAAAAAATATCTTTTTTGGGCCCCCTTTTTTTAAAATAATTTCCCCCTTTAAAAAAAATTTTAAAATTTTTTTGTTATTTTGTTTGCATTATTTATTTTGAGGAGTGTGGAAAGTCAATATATCCCTGCTGAAAAGATAGGCCTTATATTATTTCGAAAATTGCTGATATTTTTTATGATGTTTAATACTAATTTTTCCAGAGAAAACAATTATAATTCTTAATTAAATGAATATTTTTATATCTAACTAACTTAAATAAATTTTTGCAACTTTATAATGAGGCGATTCATTCTGATGCAGGAAAAAAAGTTAAATGTAATTTAACCACATCCCTTATCGACAGATTTATTTATTTTTATTTGGCTTTAAAAACATATAATTGAAATAATTTTTTCGTGAGTTAGCCTTATTTCAATGAATGATAACAAACAGTCTTAAGGAAAATTTGTATAAATATGTTTTTCTGTTATACATTTCCTTTATTTATGCGTTTTAAAATATTTTTTTTTTTGAAATCAAAATAAGATTTTTTTATTTATTTTTTAATTCACAGTTTATTTTAAGACATGCATAATTTTTTAAATTTCAATAAAATGTAATTTTTATTAAATAGAAAAAAATCTTTCAAAAATTTTAAATTTAAATTTTTGGGGTAAAAAATTTCAATAGTTTTTAAAAAATTAGTTAGTATTTTTTAGTAAACAAACTGGTTTTTTCTTTAAATTTTTAAATTTGATTTTCGAATGAAAAAAAAAGAATGATCTCTATTTTGGGTTTTCAAACGTTTTTTTATCTATTATTTTTTTTTTTTTTTTCTTCTTTCTCATGGTTATATAATTTTTTTTTTTTATATTTTTATATATATTTTTTAAATATTTAAGTTTTTATTTAATTTAATATTTTGTATATTTATATATATTCCCTCATTTTTTATGCTTTTTATTTTAGACAAATATAATCACAATCATTAATAAGATCTTGAAAGATCTTATTTATAGGAGATTGCAGTAACACAGCGGATTAATGGTGTTATTTTAGTTATGTGTATAAAAAGTTATTGGCAAAATTATTAAAATTTTGAACTATAAAAAAGTAACGTAGACAAAACAAAATTTGAAAATTTTTGTTGTTGTATTGGTATTCAATTATTGTAAAGTCTATTTGAATTTCAAATTTCCTATCATAGTTAATTACAGATTTACCAAAAGTTGAATAAAATTTCATTTTTTATATAATATTCTTTCTACACCACTTCTAAATATCTAGAATTCACACGATACATAGCACCTTTAATTATTACCATTATGGGTTCAAAACAGTGTTTAAATAAGAAATATGTCTTTCTAAAAATTATATTGAATAGTAAATTGTGAAAGAAAATAAGTAATAACTTAGAAATGGTAAGTAATTATACAGTTGATTTTGCTGAAGTTTCATTGTTTGGTGAAACTTCACACTTATGAAAGAATTTTTTAAAATAAAAATTTTGTAAAAATTTTTTCCCCCAAAAAAAAGGGAAATTTTTTTCTTAAAAAAAAAACTTTTTGAATTAAAAAATAAAAATCAACTCAAAAAAAATTTAAGGAAAGTTTTAAAGTTTTTTAAAAAATTTTGAAAAATTTTAAAAAAAATTTTTTTTCCCTTTAAAAAATTCTAAAAATTTTTAAAGTTTTAAGAATCAAAAAATCCCCAAAAAGCATAAATTTAAAAATAAATTTGAATTGCCAGATGTTTAATGAAGTAAAATAAATAATAACAACACTAAAATTAATTATCACGTTAAAAAAAAGTTATGATTCGTTTACATATTGTTTATACAATCGAAAAGCTATTATATATTTAACTATTATAGCTATTTGTTAAAAGTATTAAATCTATCATAAGTATTAGTTAAAAAGAATAATACTGATTTCTTGGGGTACAAAAGTAAGAAATTTTCTCTACAAAATGCAGATTCTTTTCATTGTATGATTATAAGGATTGTTTTATCGTAAGGGAAAACGAGGTAATTAACATATTGAAAAGAAAAAAAACTTGGGACTGCAAATGAACGTTACTTTAAAACATTTTTGGAATTGTAGCTCTTATGTGACTTCCTGTGTGTACCTCTAGTCCTTTATATCACTATTGTATGTCTTACATGTGTCAAAAATTATATAAATATATACTGTGTAATCCCACCATGTGATACATGGCGTCAATATTTAATAAAATATTTTTTCCTTCTAAATGTGCCTTCCAGCAGAAGGATTTGTATAAATATTACCTTTAAGAAGCAAATTTAGTTGTTGCAGATATAAATGGAATTCATCTTAATCTGATGGGTTTCTATAAAAGAAATTCGAAGTTGAAAATTCTGAAATGCATGACAACTTCCGAGTAACAAAATTATAACCAGGTCCAAGTAAATAAAGATATGATTTAAAAAAGAAATAATCTATAAAATATTCCAAGGGGATTGAAGATGTTCTGAAAAATAATAAAAGGGTCCATAATTATATAAATAAATGCATTACTTGTTTGAATCATTTTGGTAATAAGCCTTTAAAGCCACTCAATTTTCAAGAGTTTAAGTATTCAATTAAGAATGCACCAATTTTTGTGTAATTTCGATTAAAGAACTAATCGTTGTTCATTAAGATACATTTATAAAGTAATGAATATTCTATCAGAGTTCTTGAAAAAATGTCTGAAAATAACTTCTAGAAAAACCTTACTAAATTATTCTGGAAATTAATCAGAAAAGTCTGGACAACAAATGTAAGTTTTTAAAAAATCCACTATTGAACAAATCATAAAATTTTAACTTATTTAGGAAATATTATTAAATCTCACACACATTTGATGTTTAATTTTAAAACAACTCCTTAAATATATGTAGGTTCTGTTTAAAATAAAAAAAAAAAATTATATATATATATTTAAGAGCATCACTACCCAAAAGCACCAATTTTGATAGATAAAGAGTTTTATTTTATTAATTTATTTGGATTTAGGAAGTGTTTTTACTCAATTATGAAAACATGAATAAATAATCATTTGTTATTTTAAATATTATTTTATATATTTTCATTGACCCACTTCTACAAATAAGTTTGCAGTGTTATATTTTACAATAAAACGTTTAAGTACTATATATTTAAATGATGTTCAAAATTGGTTTGATTGTTTAATTTAAAAAGTGAAAAGCTTAATTTAATTTGTAATGAATTTTTTTATGAACTTTAATATACCTGAATACAATTATCATATCTCCACATCCTACTATAAATTTACAAAATTCAACAAGCACGAAAGAACAAAATAGAAATACCAAATAGAATAAAAAATCTAATCGGTTAGACTTTTAAAGCATTGTATTTAATTATTAATTTTTTTTTCCTATTTCAGTACAATTTTTTTTATAATATCTTCTTCAAAGTGCGCTATATAATTACGGATCCAAAAATATATAGTTTTATCTATTGAATTTAATAAATGGTATAAAGTATATTTAAAATTATTTGTCCATGACATAGAAAATCAATAGAAAGAAAACAATAAATGTTAAATAATAACAAAATATTTGCATTTTTTTATTTTTTTTTTATGAAATTTTATTTATTTCGCAATTATAATCAATGAGTTATTTTTATTTTATGTATGTATTTTGAATAAATATTTGCAAAAATAAAGTCTTGATAAGATTAAATCTTCCAAAAGTGTTGTCTGTGAGACAAATTTTATTATATTATATTTTATTTATTTATTTAATTTTAAGGATTTGTTACGTTATATTTGGAATGCTAAATTTATATTTTACACATAAAATGTACCTATCAAGTAAAAAATCATGCTATGCACTTTTTATTTCATTAACTTTTATTAAAATTAAGGATTATAAATTTGAAACTAATTCCAGCTTTTTTTATAAGTTCATATTCATTGATAATTATCAACAAACTTGAACTTCTCCTACATGCCGCAAATGAATAGTATGTGTTGTAAACGTATATTCACATATACATCAAGTATATAAAAATAAATATCAATTGTTATATGAAACAAATATTGATTTATGTATATATATATTATGATATGGGGTTATTTTCTTAATCAGTTTTCTGTATATAAGCAAAAGTTAAAAATACATATATATATTTCAAGATTGTATCTATAAGATGTTTGATGTAACTCAGAAAAATGAATGTCTTTTGTATTATTATTATTATTATTAAATCCTTTCAGAACTTATGCATATTATTCTATATATTTGTGTTTATGTTTATTTTTAAACCTGTTATTTTGTTTTAAGATAATTGAATATTTATTTTACGAATGTTGTACATTTGTTTTATATTATATTTAGATTTATGATATGTAAATACAAATATAATATGTTTCATTATGTTCTACAATATTTTTACTTTTTTCATAATGTTCTATAATGATTTATATCTTATTGTTAAGATATACAATACAATTATATCAACTCCGTGTTTCTGTGTTTTTAGAAGTAGTGTATGTTGAACTGCACCTAATAATGTCCTCCGATATAAACTTAATTTTTGAATTTTCTTCCATAATGACCACGTGAAGATATGCTGGCTGTACAAACGAGCAAATTACATTTTAATAAAATTATATAGATGTTTTTATAAGTAAAAAAACAACTTTTGTAAAAATATCTGTTAAGTGTGGTATCATATGTATAAATGTATCTAACAAAAATAAAGATGTTTTAACGTTGTCTTCCTTATTGATTTTTTAACAACATAATTTACATAAAATGTGAATCTACATAGTACCTTAATGTATTTTGTGTCATGAAATTATTTGTAATGTGGTTTTGGAATTCAAAGCGCAATAATATATAACAGAATGTCCATTTTAAAACCTTCCCCTGATCAAAAATTTCTTGTTTTTGAGAATAGTTTAAAGCCCTCGTATCATTAAATAATCTGTATATAACTGCATTAATTAATCTGGATGATAAATATAATCGAACAATGAATATAAAAGTGTTTAATATAAAAAAAATTTGTTAGTAAATATTAATTAATTAATCCAAACTTATTATTTTTATAACAACAACACACTCATAATTTCACACGATGTATGAAATTTGAAAATATTTCCAAGGTTTTTTTTTTTTTTAATTAGAATTTACTAAAGTTTAATTTATTCACAGATTCAAAGGATTTTATATTTTATTGATTTATACTATTATGTTGATTTTGTGACATTATCATGTACAAAATACATTTAAGATCTTCAACTATATTTTTCTCTTTTATTACATCATTGTTCAAAATAGTAATTATTTACTACTTACAACTTACTAACAACTAAATTCTCAAAGTAAACTTATCAGCTATTCCTTTTTAATGTTCTTTTTTTTAACCGAAATATTCAAAATTTCTAAATCACACGAAACAAAGTATTTATTTCATCTAATGTTCCATCGCGGCTATTTTTTTTACATTTTGTTTAGTGTTATTGACATAGAATTTTGCTATGTTATATATATATATATATATATAAAACTTTGCTGAAAAGAATATATTGGAACTTATTTTCAACGAAAATCTTATGTTCCATACACAATAATTTACATTTTTTCATGCCCATTAATTATATTTATATATACAAAGTACATATCGTTCAATAAAACAATCCATGCAGGGTTTTAATCTCTTGAACTGTTTTAGAAATGTCTAAATCTATCGTTTCTAAGGGTAATAACAGTCCTGCGAACAACTAACACTTTGCTATTACAATGCATTCATAAATGATTACTTCAAGCTTAAGCAATTGAATTTAGCATGACCTTATTCCCACACAAGTTACCTCTTTCTCGTCCCTTAGTTAACAAGTCATATGTATTGCTTTGATCCGTTTTTATGACATTTCATACATCCGATTTCTTTGCAAAATCGTCAAATTCATTCTGTGGAATGTGTTATGATTTTTTCTACTGTTATAAATATCACTTTATTTTATATTCATGATACCTGAGAGGATATAAATAGTTACCCTGTCAGTTAATTATTCAATCAAAAGCTAACTGATTTTGTTACAGCACGTGTTATATTGTATAGCAAAATTATGTTCAAACTCAGGCATATCCATTATTTATGAATTTTTCACGTATTTTGTACTTGGACTTATATTGGTAAATTGGCATGGTTGAGAGTCCCTTGGTTATTTATCATAACTATGGCTTATTTTGGAGATATGTATTGAAACTATCTTGGAAAAATCATGCTTAGGATTATATTTTGTTTATGATTCATTTTTAGTAAAACATGGAATAAGAATTATACATCACTGTTGGACCAATTTTTAAAAGTATTTATCATATAAAACGGGAGTAGGTACGATACATATGTATTTAACAATAATATCAGGTTTACAAAATTGAGAAATATTTTTTTTTTTCCTTTTGTTCCTGTATAATTTTCGAGAGCAACACACATTGATGAATTATTTATAAATATAAACGTTTCTAACCTAAAAATACTTAGATTTGACATCTTGTTTTCCTCTTTGATGAAACAAAAATACATTTTTCGCTAATAATTTTTAAATTGTATATGTTCTATTTAATGCAACTTTATGTTTGTGACAAACATGTATGCATGACCTAAATCAAATTGCAAAATTAAAAGATTCTGAGACTTAATAAGAATGAGAAATAAGAATAACATAAATCAATATGTTTTCTTTAATGGATATGCAGTTATATACGTGCCATTTTCTACAGAATAACTCTTCAAGTTACTAAAATCATAAAATTTACACAACAAATTAAAACAACTTTTTTTTCAAATACCTTTTCACACGTTTTGAAGAGAACACGAGTTACATAGATAAGTGTTGTTGTATAAATATAAGCCACATGAAAAGTCCTAACAAACTGCCAGTTTTTATTATTTTATATAATCGAATTATACTTTTTCCTCTTCGAAATACATCGATAACATAAATAAATATTAAACCCAACTTTTATTTCTAACATAAATCATTTGTATAGAAAATAATGCCGAAGGTTTAAATGGAAAGCTTTATAAGAAATTACTACGGGACATAAAATAAAAAAAATAACTTCAAAATATATGTTCATAATTCGCATTCTTCCAATTAGTAAGTCAGTCAATAAATATATAAAATTGTAATGTACAATATCTATATTACTTAAAATTTTGAGAAAATTTTCTAATTACAATTGAATAAAAAGTAGCCACGTATTAGAACATACATATAAGAAGCAAAAAATTTAATACTCTGCAGTTTGTATAGTTTAAATCAAAATTTCGGCTAATCAACTATAGAAAGTTAAGGCTGCGTTGTAACTTTTAAAGCGTACTTTTAATTTTACTAATAATGACTTTTGACTTATTACACACACCAATAAACAATCAATAACCTAATAATTATAAGTATATATTGCTGTGTTTAACGGATCTTAGTAAGTGATACAATTTTCCCCAACTGCAACGGTTGCATGACACTCGTCCATACCAAATTATTCAGCAGTTCTTGAGGTAAGAGTTATCATCCTTCACGGATAATTTGCTTCAACTGCCGGCAATTCCTTAGGACATGATTTTTCTTTTGAGGATTTCCACAAATCTGTCCAGACAGGTTCGATAGGATTTAAATCGAGGCAGTATGCGGGACAATTTAATCTAACGTACCATCACGTCTAGAAACTCCTGAATAGTAATGTCCCTGCAATGGTATCCAAAAAAAAAAGTCTGGACCGATGGAACCATGGAATAGACTCAAATGTAAGAGGGTATTTTTCAGCAGTAAACAATATCCAGCGTCGATAATCTAGAGAGCTTCGTTCACACGTAATGCCTCTCCACACAAGCATTACTGGATCACTCAAAATCTCTTTTTCTAGTTTAAGTGGAATAAAATACTTTTTCATCTGTGTCTCATTATGAATTAGTGCTGAGAATCTCATCAGTAAACACACTTTTCATGACTTTTGAATCATGTGGGATGTCCAGTCTTTGGTCTTTTTTACAGAACTGTAAATAGTGCTCCGATTATCTGCTTTTAATGGTATGCAGCGCTGAGGATGATGAGCAAAACGACGACATTTAAGAAGTTATCTGTTCACAGTAAACCCTGATACCTGTTATCCAGTTGTCGTACGTAGGTGCTGAGCATTTTTGCACGCTGTCTGCTCCCAGTCTTACCGGTTTTACTGGCCTTTGTTTTCCTTGATGGACCACTACCAAACTTTCGTATATATGTACCTGTCATTTTTGAAAATTGTTTCAAACTGTTAAATTACACGTTTGTAATTTCAAAAATTTAGTGCAATATTCCTCCAGCTACATACCTATTCAAATTTGAATATCATTATATGACCCTTACAGATATCCTGATAGTTTCTTACAACCATTATGAACGTTTTATTTATTATATTATAAATATGTGTGTGCGCCATGTGTGAGCATGTATCCATCCATTTTCATATATTTATATATGCAAAACATTATATGAACATTTTGAAGAAATTATCCATCCATTCATTTAATGAAGGGTATCTAATTAAAAATGAACCTTTATTCTATAAGAAAAATTATAAATACATAGTAATTTGAAACTGTTTTTTTTAATGATGCTCTTTGTGCTTTACAAAATGCAGCCTATTATTTATTTGTATATTTAATATGATTAAACGCAAAAACCTCCACGTAATTTATTGCTTTTGTTGCTATTCATTTCTCATTGTTACTAATAATGCCGCAATATTCTTCATTGAAAAAACTGTATCTGTAATTATTAGAATTTGGTAACCACTATATGAATGCTACTATAATAGTAGCACGTGGTTGAACAATAGTTTTAGAAGTGAAATTTTAACGAATACTGTGGATTTATCAGTTCGGTTTCACTTTGTTAAATATTTGATTCACTATACCTTTGGAAACTAAGGCTTACATGTAAGCTGAGTGAGAAAATTTAGTTGTAAATTCAGATATAATTCTTGTCACTTACTCATTGTTCAAAGTTTCAGGTCTGTCGACAGTATCCCTCTTTTTGCTTCAAGTAGAAGGACAGTAATCAATAAATCACCCTTCTTGAATATGTTAAAATAACTAAAATATTTATTTTAATTAATACATGTAAAGAATACACATAAACATTATTTAAATAATTTTTAATTAAATAAATCTAATGTTAGTTACTAAGAATTTTTTCTGGTATTTTGGTATTAATTTATAAAGTTTCTATTGTTTTTTTAATTTAAAAACCTAAAAGGAAAGGGTCAAATTAAATATGGATATATTTAAATGGCATTTAAAAATTATCTAAATTAATTCAAAATATTTTATTCCTTTATTTAAACTAAAATTTGTTTGATTTATCATAAAGCCGATGCATCTCACGTAACCAACTTTGAGAAAAATCTCCAATTCTCCAGCGAACATTCACTTATAGATTTCCTTCTCAAGCCTACATTGAATAAGTTGCAAAACCAAATATGAGCATAAATTCGGTTAAACTACTTATCTTACGAATTCTCCTTCAGAAAGCAATTCTATCAACTATTCAAATCCATGGTTAAGTATATTCTATTGGAAAACCAGATACGGTTATATATTTCGTATTGAATCTGAATCTCTAGAAGTATATTTAATAATTTTAGATTATGTTCTTAGGAAAGATGTCGCCTGAATGGTACAAAGGCAATATAGTCTGATTAAATTATCGAAAAAGGCCTTTTGGAAGTCGAAAGTTTATGTTTATATGGGTATATATATGCTCTTAAAATAATTTTTGAGGATTTGTTCCTATGGACGATTTATTTAATGCACTGTTATAGACTACTGTAAGAAATGCTTTGTTTAAAACATAGTAGAAATTGAACACATTAAAGAAGAGCCGAGAACACGAGCCGAACTAATGAATGTAAATAAATAAGCTTACAAAAAATAAAGGAATATTAAAGTTAATGCAAATAAATTTAATTTGACAGTGTAATCCATTATACAGCATTAAAGAGTTAAAAGTACATTTTTTTAAATAATTTCTTTTTTACAATGTATGCTAGATAATCATCGGAAATTTGACAAAATGCTCTGTATTTAAAGTTAATTAAGCATAGCATTTTGAGAAACATAGTTTTTAATTAGAACTATATTTATTTTAATATAAAATACGTTTAGCTTTAACCCGTTAACGCCCAAATTATTTTAAAATCGAAATTTTTGAAAAATATTTTTAACTTACATTTCATATATCATAAAGAGAGTAATTATGAAGTTGTATCCATTTTCAGTAATTAGCAGCTGAGATAATAGCTGATCTATAAATAGATCGCTGGGCGCTTATGGTAGTAAAAGACCAAGTAGCTTTCATGTGGTTTTATATTTAAAGAATTACAAATTTAGGGGGGAAATGAAATTTTGTGAATTTAAAAGCAACTAATGTGATTTAAAAGAGAAAATGTTATTTTAATGATCTAAACTTACTTAGTTATAATTTTATGCAGCCAATTTGTAAGACTTAAGTGTGATATACTGGAAACATTTCAGACAAAGGGCTACATTACAATTTGTACAAAACGTAAGAAGTCTAGACTTACATTTTTGAAACTGGCATCTTCTTTGTGTTTGTCTTTTTCCTATAACATGGTCTTTTCTATCTAAACTCACAGAGTCTATTACGTTTGATCTTGATGACATCATCAGAGGTCTGCCAATGCTTTTCTAAGAGTTTTTTCCTCGTTTCAGGTACGCAACGGCGATATATCTTCGGATGACTTTTATACTTTTCTTTTCATAATTTGTTAAATTGAACAGAAAATACGTATACAGAATATACGTATTTACGATATCCAAGTTGATAACTCTCTTAAATATTGGCCAGTACCATTTTTTGCCATGGATCTGAATTGTGTGTTTTTCTAAGAGTCAGTCATGCTGGTTGACTCTACCTATATTTTTGTTATACTGGTAAATAGTATTAGTTTGGAAAATTTGGGATTTTCCTTTCAAACCTTTTTGATGCCTTGAAACTTGGATTAAAGGCTGTATGTAATCAAAGTTTGTCGCTGTAGTTACGCACTTGTTATCTTTCCATTTTATTTCGTTCTTTTCGTCAAAACAGTAGTCATAAGAAACACGGCATTACTGGTGCTAGATAGCATTTGCTCCGTACTATTAGGACCGTCATCGTTTATATCTATCGATTCATATTGTTTTTTTATTTCTATTTCTTCCATGGGTACACAAATTTCTACATTACCTGACAGATCTTTTACCGATGGAGTAGTTATTTTATCATTATTAAAATATTCTTCTTCAGTTAACTCATCCACATTAGGCGGTTAAGCAATTATATCAGACTCTATTTGTTGAGGAAACATATATTCTAACTCTTTTTCGGCGGTGTGAAACACTTTAAGCCGAGACATTCTGGAAGAAATGAAACGGGAAAAATGATATTAGTTACCACTAACGCCCAGCGATCTATTTATAGATCAGCATGTTTAAATTTACATTTTTATAATAAAAAAACAGTTATTTTTCTAATATTAATAATCCAGAATAATTAAAAAGGTATTGAAAATGTAAAACACATAAAAAGTTGAACTTACTTTTATTTTTTTTCTGTTGGATACAAAATCGAAAGCTGCACTTTGAAGCTTCAAAATAGCGAACATCAGACGTTAGCTGTTAGACTGCTCTGAAAAAGAATGCTTCAAATCTCGTTTGGGGGTGTAGCCACATGTGTAAGGAAACTAGCCAATGACAATATGAAGTGATTAAAAAATATCGTTTTCACTGGGAGTTCTGAGTGGGAGGTGATCTATAAATAGATCACTGGGCAGTAACGGGTAAGTTGCATGTATAATAAAAATATATCCCTATTTAAAATAAATCTCCAATATTAAATGCATTACAAATAATTTTAATTAAGATTGGAATCCATGTTAACTTTAAATAAATGTGCCCGAGTTAATCAAATGCTATTCAATAAGTCTGCTATTTTTTTAAACTGCTTACAATATGACCTCTAAAATTTATGAAAATCATTCTTATTCCTAAAAGCATTCCCTGTTTCATTGAAAAAAAAATTGACCAATTTTTAAAATAATTTTTCATTATTTTTGTAACTTTTTGCATTGCTCTTCTACGCTATATGATTGGGTTAACTGCAAAGCGTAAGCAATACTCGGAGTTAGAGGAATTTTTAATTTACAGAAAATTTAAAACGTGAACGCAATAAAAGTTCATCAAGACATTCAAAGATTTGCTTAAAATAAATAATAGGTAATTATCACCTTCTGCAGTATTTTGCTGCATTTTAAGAGAACGAACAGCTAAAGAATTTTACTGAAGCTCTTCAATGGCAGTATTTAAAGTAAGGAATTTAAACCACAAAATTCAATTACAGAGACTCTTGTTTCTTAAAACTTTAACAATCAGTTTTATAAACATTACTAACGAAATTTTAGAAATCACAGATCAACTAAAAGGTCAATAGGAATTACAGTACTTAATATCAAATTGTGTACACTGTGGTGGTCAAAAATAAGCAACACGAAAACCAGACTAACATGTCAACGCGTAATAACATGCGTTGATTTTGAAATATTACTAACACAAAACTAGATCAGTAAGTTTAACGACCATAACGAACATAAATACACGATAGGTCTTATCTATGAACAAAGTCAATGAAAATAAGAATGGCAATCTGAGAGATGACTTTTATTCCTTGACAAGCATTTGACGTAACATTTCTGATCACGCCAAAGATAGGGAAAATACGTGGGATGCACTTACGTTAAAGACATGCTGTATGAGTGAGAGATCAGAAGATAATATTTGCACTCGAATCATATCCTTGGTATGTGGCAGTATCATGATTACGAGCCAGAAATAAATTACTATAATATTCAAAGAATCCCTAAGCCATGATTCCGTCTTGTCAAGCGATAAACCGTTTTAACTCTAGTCTTGATAGCATGAAATGCCCAGAGAAACTTTTGCCTCCAAAATCTCTTTCGGGACTTATCTTTTGGGTGACCTTTTGTCACCCTTCACTGCAATAAACAGCTTGTTACCACGTCCAGGTCATGTGGGTTAAAGCAAATGCCATAATGCATCAAATTATCATTTTCGATGGCCTCTAGGAAGCGATGTCTTAAAGCATTCTTGACTGTAATGTACTCTACTCCATGCCTCACCTTGATATGATTTGAACGTCTCTTCATTTTGTAACGTATAGTCTTCATTACTGTGACCTGTTGAACACCTGTTTCATAAACCAGTATCCTTTTTGATGTATATGGTCTCTGAAATTAAAAGTAATGTTAATTTCTACACATTTATTCTGATTACTTTCTTAATGTTTAATTGAATCTCAAAGAATATTTAAATTCATACCTAGTTGTTGTAACACAAATTAAACCAATAAAATGTTAAAATATTTTTCATTACTGTTGTTCTTATTTATTAGGATTCGTCAATTAAAAATCTCGTAAATCTTCTACACTGTGAAAAAGTAAAGAAACATATATATTTTAGTGTATTTTCAAAACTACCGATCACATTCTAGTGAAATTAGCTTTGAAAATACTTAAAAGTATTATTAAAAAGATTTTGATACAATATTAAACGCATTTTCTATGATCATGAAAGTATAACAGTCCAAAACTGATGTAGCAAGATGACTTAAAAGAGTTTAACATGGGGATCTGGTTACAAGACAACGAATTCTTATGTTTTTTGTAAGGTCTTGAGATCCCATCTTGATTTTTAAGTTACTCAGGGAAGAATATTTTTATCAGGAAACTTCTCCGCCAAATGCATCATAAGCAAATTATTATGTTTAAAGTCTCGAGATTGAGTTAGGCACTCTATCATTTAAACATACTCAGTTTTTATTTATTCATCGATCCATTTTTCCTTCTCCTGAATATCAAGATTGGAAATGAAGAACTTTGTTCTGGGAACCGAGCCTTCTGCATGTAAGTTTTGTCATCCATGAAAATGGACTTGTGTGGCGCTATGAAGTTTCCCATAGAGAATTCTTAAATGCCATCTTAATACTCAGAGATGACAAAGTACGACCTTGAAAGTTTTCTTGTGGTCCATCCAACATCACGTCGTAAAATACCTAAACATTGTAGTCTCTATGTTGTAACATTGGACATCCAAGCAATTGGATGAATGTTACCAGTTCCTGTTTCTTTGCGTTTGGAAATACGAGTATGTTGAAAATTAATGTCTGGACAAAGTACATTACATCGAAGAGAACGCAGGACCACTGTTTCCTTGTCAGTGAAAAAGTTACCTACAGCAAGTCCAGTGAGGTCTGCTTGTGGCTTTTGAATGGTGGGATGCAAGTCAACTATTTACACAATATCACGTCTAAATATGCTTTCGGGAAAATTATACCACTGAATTAAGGAATAAGAATGATTTCGTTTCAAGGTAAGCTACTTATTTGGGAGTTGAATAACTGTCATCGTTCATTACAATTTGCAGTTATATCCATGAAGTGGCAGTCTTGGTTATTGCTACACAGCTATCTGGTCCTTAAAACTGATTTTCTGAATATTGTTCCGGTTTCTTTGGATAAGTTTATTATCTGGAAACCACATTTCAGGGTTCATTGATCTATTCTACTACACTCACTCAGGATTGGTTTGCTTCTAATTCCCCAAAAGCTCTCTATCATATCCATCCTTCAAAAAGTGTGTCTATTTTCAAAGTTTTAAGAAATAATCGTATGACTTCAGAAACACGAGCAAAGGTAAAATCATGATTAGCATTTCAAGTACCTGTCTAGTTAGTCTACTTAACGTATTAAATATAGGATGTGAATTTATTTTGATACCAAAGAAAAATATTTTCCTTGGTGCTCTTTTTAAATCAGTTTTAAAACCATGTTTCAATAATTTTCTAAAATATGTTTGTTTCTTAACTTCTGCTCCCAATTGTATTTTGTAACTTTTTGATTATCCTGTTGTGCCAATTTAACATCAGGCGAAATGAAGCCTATGGATTTAATGAAGTAAACGTCGTAACTTTTGATTATCCTGTTGTGCCAATTTAACATCAGGCGAAATGAAGCCTATGGATTTAATGAAGTAAACGTCTACATTACTTTTTGGATGAAACCAATCTCGAGGTTTTTATTGTTTTACAATGTAATATGATTCCAAGCAGGACAAATTAAGTCAAGTGCAAAAAATAATATACATATTATTCATTGCTCTATCGATCATAAAACTGTTTAAAAAATATGCACCATATTCCCTTAAAATAGCAAATAAATGACTTCATTAAAATGTCAAATAAAAGCACATATTCAAAAATTAAACATTCATACAGGTTAAAAAATGCACCATTCCTTTATGAAAATTAACGCATTGTTTTCTATAAGTAATGATGTAATTTTTGCTAACACGATGAAACTTTCAATAAAAAGTGTGCCAATTTGTGAAAGAAACAATCAAAATACTATAAAGAAGTGGATGTAGGATAACGTATTACCCAATTAGAATAATAAATGGGAATTTCGGCACCGATTGGAGAATGAGAGAAAAAAAAGCACCTCTTACTAAGACATTTAATGAAAGAAAAGTATATAAACATTTAAGACAAACCATTAGCAGAACTTTATTATAGAAAACAGACAATGATTGGTCATTAAATTGCCTGTAATTCTATTTAACTGTACGCAAGTACCTCAGTCATTCTGAATTCTTGAGAATTCTACATTTTATGTATACAGGATTTCTGAGAAGAAAAACTTTTTTTAAAAGATTAAGATAAATTTTCATCAATGGTGTGGTCAATTACAGCATAATTTTTAAAAAAGAATACAAAAAAGATCAACTAATTATATCATAATTGAAATGGAGTTTTTGAAAGTTGTTTTTAGATTTCGTACTTTTTTTGGAATTTAAACAAAAGGTTCTTGATTATTTTTCTTAATGGAAAAGGTATATTTCGAGTGTCGAGAGCCACTTAATGTAGTTTTTTATTGATTCGTAAAATAATTCTCTTTTTTCAGTGCTATACGTTATAAATTTTTACAATGAATTTCGATTAAATATAGTTAAAAGTATCTGATATTATTTCGTTAACAATTTACAAATTGTTAAAAATGATTCATTTAAAAAATAATCGTATCGTTTGTCAAAGAGGTATAACATTATGCATGCATTTTTTGTTACATAGCTATGCATGTGAAGTTAAACAATATTATTTGGAAAACAATTTATAATTATTGACGTTATACATTAATATCCAATGAGAAAAAAATCTACGACAAATACATGTTTTAAAGAATGTTGCAAATATAAGTAAAGAAGAAAAATTCAAATTATTAAAAATACTTGAAATCATAGAGAACATTTATAATTCTAATTTTACATAAGCTTGCATATAATATTTTACATTACTTGTTTTTTTAAAAGAAAATGTAACGTGCATTAAAATTAAAGTACCAGTAAATAATGCGTTGAGATTATTCTGAGTAATAATTTTTTTTAAAAAAAAAAATTGGAGTCATTGTATGATTCTAGGCATATAAAAATTCCGGATATGTCTACAACTGACAGTAAAAAATTTAGACTTTAAAATAACTTATCTCTAATCAGAATTTTCGGATAAACAGTTTTCTAACTCATTATTTTTTCATTCAGATAAAACTCATGTATATATCTGACGCATTTGTTTCTATTTAGCTGTGTGTTGAGAAAAACTTTTATAAAATATAATAATACTTTTGTTGAATTTCTAACAATTCCATATATTGCAGTGCTTCTCAAACTTTCAATGCTTGCTACCCAATATTCAATCAGAGTTTTCATCACACCCCCTTCCATGCAATAACAATGTATTGAATTGAATGATACTATACTTTGAAGCAAAAGCTACAATACGACTTTAACCTCTTAAGTGTCATCGGTGTATATATAACGTCTTGCTCATTAAAAGCGATAATTACCTCGGACATATATACACATATTTCCGAAGTACAATCTTTTCTGTGCACTGGTATACATACAAAAATTCCGAAAGGTTTGAAGTACAATAAAAGGACATTGCACATTTGAGAATGATTTACTTACTTCACAGAATTTGCTAATAGCGAATTGCAACGACCCCCAATAAATCACATACACGTGCCCACGTGGAAAATGATGGCATTGTGGAGCGAATCACGTAACTTTAAATCGGCAGTACAGTAATTAAATTTAAACCGTACAAATTATCAAAATAAGTGTTAATTTGGCCAGCCCATCAGGTCATTAGTAATTATTAATGTTGTCCCTAACTTAGTATTGTTCAATAAATTAAAAATACATTGTGCAGTACTGTTACATTTATAAGTGTTATGTCAGTGTGAATGTGTATTTTATTTCTTTTTCAGAATGTATTTTGTCTGTATACTTTCAGTAAATAAATATTTTTTAAAATAATCTTTTGTTTTCGACATTTCAATACGCTCAATCCCCCTCGATGAGTTATCACGTCCCTTTATGGAGGGGTGTCCCACAGTTTGAGAAACGCTGATATAATGTCAAATTTTTTATCACTTTTAGAGTACTTGTTCGCCACACGTTGTCATCATAAAAAAATATAAAGTATTTTATGTCAAAACGCATTGTATTTCGAAAAATAACACGTTATCTTTAAAAAATAAAGCAAGATTTGTTTGAAACAGCTCTCTTAAATTTTGTTAAAGAAAATTAAATACAAGTCAGTACATATATATGAGAGTCTACATTGTGTGATTAAATTTAACTAGAGTAACTGAAAATTTTAAGAAATTAATTTGAATCGATTTGTTTCAATTTCGGTGCACACTTTCATCCAGATAGTTTATTTTTAAATTTTAAATTAGAAACTTAATTATCATTACATCGATGGAGGAAAGGGTGCTTACAGCATGCGTGTCTGCACTGATGAGTCTCTTCCGGTGGCAATTCTGGTATCTTGTGAAAAAGTGAGTATCTCCCTATTAAAATGCATGAGCATGGTCATGTAGAAGACCGCCTTGTCCCCAAATAGGTTTGCCGAAAAACATATAGAATTCGAATGAATTTACCCTGCCTGGTCAACAATGTGTTCTTTCTAACATCATTTTCAATACCAGACAGTTCCAATGACATTTTGTCGTAGAAAACTTTGAAAATTACTAAATTAAAACCGGTTGAAGCGAAAACAAACTCGTGTTTGTAATGTGTTCTATACACATTACAAAAGTAGTTAATTCGTCTAGCCATTGTATACTCAAATTCTGTAAGATTATACATTTGGCTATTTAGAAAGAATAAAATAGAAGAAATTACATAAATACCAGTAAAATTGGTGAATGGTGAAAGAAAGGGGTGAATGTTAAAATACGAGGTATGATTCAAAAGTTCCCGAACTGACCCTATAACGTGAACATTTTTTGCAATAGGGCGAGTGCTATGACATTTCTGAGGTACTACGTTCTCTTCCTTTCTTAAAGTGATTTGTCCCATGTCGCGAAGTTGTTGGCTTGCCACGGTGTCTTATTTTGATGATGGATGCATTTAGTAACCGGTGATAGAAAGAAATAAGGTTTGTTGATTTCAGGAAGAATATCAAATTGTGTGTTCAATTTTAGAAAGAGTGCTACAAAGACTTATAAAATGTTGAAGCATGTATAAGTCAGTGATACAGTATCACGATCGTAAGTTTTAGAATGTCATCGACGTTTCAGAGAAGTACGAGGGTGGTCCCATAAGTACACGGCCTGACAGAGTGATGGCGGTTGTTGTTTGAAAAATAACGCTGTATTAGAAAGTACGCAATCTACAAAACATATTTCAAGTTTGAAGAAAGAAAAGTGAGGTACATAGCATATTATCTGAAAATGTGGACATGAGAAAGCTGTTTTCAAGATGGGTGCTCACATTCGAGCAAAACAATTTCATGAAGATGTTTCATGCATATGTTTAAATTTAGTGTTTAGCGAAGTTTCACTGCAACAGAGCAAAATTATTGAGCAGTTTAATAACCATGGATTAAACATTGGTCCAGCATTTCACACTCGAGACATAAAAACAATTAAAACATTGAACTGAAAAGAAAATCTAGCTCCAAAGAATGCGAAGACCGTTCCATCTGCAAGCAAGGTAATTGCGTCGTTGTTCTGGCATGCGCGCGGGATAATTTTCATTAATTATCTTGAAAAAAGAAAAACTATCAACGGAGAGTATTGCGTGAATTTGTTGTAACGTTTGTGAAGAAATCAAGTAAAAACGGCCGCATTGGAATAAGAAAAAAAGAGTTGTTTCATCAAAAATATACCTGTACACAAATCCGTTATTGCAGTGGCCAAATATAATGATATAAAGTTTGAATTGCTATCTCCTGCACCCCATTACTCAGATTTTACTCTCGTATTATTTTCTATTCCCGAACTTGAAAAATCGGCTCAATGGTCAAAGATTTTCACCGATGAAAAATTTGCGGGACAATTGCAATCAATGTTTTTGCATTGAGAATTTCTATTAAAATATCTGAATTTAATTATGAATTCTAAATTTGCATTTCATGTTTCTTACCGGCATGTTTTAAGAATAAAATAATTTTCATCGAAATTTATATTATTATTATCTTATTTCTATTATATAATATTCGATGTGATATTTGTAGTTGGAAATATATATTTTAAAATTTTGAGAAAAGTTCCTTTTATAATAAAGAAGCATTGGCTGGAAAACATTCAAATACGTATGATACGTTAGATCAAATTCACTTTCAACACATTATATTGCTTGCATAACAAATAAAATACGACACCGTAATAAACGACATTTTCAGGATCCTGCTTTATTTCCACGAAACGACTCTACGTTTGAACTAATACATTTTCTAGCACATCCAGTTGGAAATAAATTTGATTTCACTACTTTGAGATACATAATATTAGGAATTAAAATATGATTTGTAGTAAAGAAATAAAAAAGGATATCCTTATATTTTTTATGCAAATTTTACAAACCTTTATAAATTATTATGAGAGCTATGGCTTTAAATTGAACAAAATTATAATGTTAATGAATAAGTTTACTTAACTAAAAAAGGCTAAATTTTTTCGTAGTCAGAAAATTCGACTATTGATATCATTAAGTTAATTTATCCGCTTTTAATAATCATAATAAAAAAATCAACTTGTAAAAAAATTCTGCTTGAAATTTTTTGAGTTTCGGGGTTATATACAAGCCAATATACTCCATGAAAACCCTCCTCCTCCAATATTGCAGTATATATGCATTGCAGGAATTTGCAATTGACAGTTAATGAAATTCTTAAAGAGTAGTGTACTACTGAATAAAAATTTTAATTACTGATTCACTTTCCATGAAACGTTACGAAATAAAAAAAAAATTGTAAGAAGCGTTTGCACGACATAATATAGTACATACCGACTAATTAGTACTTTTCAAATATTTCTAAGGCTAATGATCTTACTGAACGTGATTTGTTTTAACCATTCATTACCTAATTCAATTCTACTAATTATTTTTATCCATTCTAATAGAAATGCTCAGAAAACCGAGAGTTTACTACTTTAATAAAACATTTAGTTTCTAGATGTTTATTAGGTATACTTATTAGTTATTTATTCTCATGTACTTTGATTTGATTTTCTTTCAACCATAAAAATTGACATCATTTTTGTCCAGATACAAAGAAACTGGTCATCCACTTATAGAAATCCCTATTTTACTATATATATATATATATATAAAGAAAAAAAGCCACCCTTTGTAAAGATTTCTTTTCTTTTTTTTACAAATTTTGCCCATCATATCTGAATAAAATTAATATAATTACTAATACCTTAAGATGGAATTTAGTTACTAGTTGACATTATCGCTTTTTATTTATTGGGTAACCATTGTTTTTCAGTTTATAGAAATAATTATTCTCAATACTCACTGTTATCAAATTCAATTGAGAATGTTCAAAATTCTCTTTGCAATTCAATTTTTGATTCCAGAAATACTTCAGAAAAATTATTTGGAGACAAGAAACTTACTATTGCGACAAAACTATTTATGTTTTACAAAACATGTCATAATTTATTAACATCATCATTAAGTAAATGCATTCATATTTTTTGTTTTTGTTTTGTTTTAATGTTCATAACTGGATGCTTTGAAATAAGAACAGTTCGTTCCCAAATATAAATAGATCTGAGACCAGTCGGAGATTACATTTTTCAAGGGATTTCTTTTGCTCCAATTTCTGCCATAAAGCATTCTTCAGATCTAAAGCATGCATATTGAATCTATTAGTTCTCCATCCGATTACTCATGTAAAACATCATGGTAAATGGTCAGTACTTGGAAGATGACCACCTGGGAACATCCCAATTAGATTGTGTGTAAAAGAATCACTCGTGGTGTTGTATTGCGTGGTTCCTAGTAATCAAATTTCATATTATAATTTTAGTGAAAAAATAAAGATAATAAATATTTATTGGTCCAGAAAAATTTAAGTTGAAATAAAAGGATATCGAAAAAGGCAAAAGTGGCATAGAGTTTCCAATAGATGAGGAAAAGTATTTAATACGTTTTAGTTCGAATCAAGCTAAAAAATGGCTTTTAGATAAAAAAAAAATATTATTGTTATTTTTTATTTAAAAAAAATTACATTAAATTCAAAATGCGTATGTAGGCTGAATTAAAAAAAAAAAATCCTAAAATTTTTAAGTATATTAGCGTTATCGCTAAAATATATTTCAAGCGGGTAAATACAGGGGAATGTTTTAAAATAGTATTGCTCTAAAGTATAAACTCGATGACGATAGTTGTATTTACTGTTAATCCTATTTTAAGCCAACCGATTTTTTCCATTCCCTTATAATTTTACATACTATCTGAGCAAATCCTGAATTTTACACCATTTCTTTTTCCTTTCCTTTTTTTACTTAAAAAGAGAAGGGGTATATATATATATGTATATATTTGCAGCAAATGATATTTGACAATATTTCATGCTCAGTAGTAAAAACTAGATGCATGATGGGCATATGTGTCCATACATTCCTCTTCGCGAATAAAAACTCTATGAACTATTCAGAAACTGGGATTCTGACACCAACTGTGGATGATTTACGGGGGGTTTTTTCGAACAAAATTTCGTTCAAAATATACAAAAAGTTAAAAAATTAAAATAACTTGTGCTTATGACTGACGGAATGTATATATACATATAAATCCACTCATTTTAAAAAACTTTTTTCTGAAATTACGGATCCGTACACATGCCGAGTCATTTACTCAAACTTTAAAAATGTTCGCAAAACTGTCGCTTAAGCACGGAAATTTACGGGACATTTGAAAAACAGTTTAATTTTTTCCCTGTTTTTAAAATTAATACTTTTTACACGCACGTTCACACATATAACACACACACAAATACATATGTATACATAGATAGGTGTTTAGTTTTATATTTTTAGTTCTTTTACTTCTAATGAATTTTAAACTTTGATAATAAGAAGACAAACTCTATAAAACATTACTTTACACTTATTTAAAATGTCATCAAATACATTCCAATGTGATTTAATTTATCATCTTCACAATGTTGTATTATGTTCAAATTATAATCAATACATCCCGCAATTGTTTAAGGTTACTACATCATCAACATTTTGATGTACTGTTTTTTAAGTTTTGTTTGAAATCACGTCAAACTAAAACTACACGAGTATTAAGGCATTTTCAACTACGGTTAAATTACAAAAAATATATTTGAATCGTTACTGAATTTCTTTTTGAGATAAATAATGAAATTTAGATCTTGTTTTTTTAACTTGCTTAGCCTGGTGGATGGCACGGTTGGTTTGTCGCTGGCCTTCTGCGCCCAAGGTTGTGGGCTCGAAACGGCCAAAGTCGGTGGATTTTCATGATGCAGAAAAGTGACAGCGGCCATGTCGTATGATTATATAGCATGTTAAAGATCCCTAGAGTGCCTGTTTAGCTTAGATGCTCCCGGAAAAATTAAATCCTAGTACAGGTTTGCATCGTCAGAGCTCAGGTACAAGTTGAGGAAACTAGACGTCAAAACTGCCTGGGACGATTGGTATCCGTCTATATGTGGCAGCATTAAAAAAAATATACCAGCTTCCTTGAATGTACTAGGTCTGTAACGGTAAAGCACCAATACGCACACATTAGAAATAAAAAAAAAAATAGTTTTTTCAACTCGCAATAGTTTACATTATTAACATGAAAGCCATTCTTCGTATCTGATTTAAACTTGGTTCAATAATCCATTTTAATAATAACAACAGTACCAGGAGATTTAACAATCTTGCGAAGTGAACTACGAATGAGTCTCTATAACCCGAGACTCAGTTCAATATACTTATAGATTCAAATGTCAATGTTTAGCATTGTGATCAATACGTTAAAATTAACACTTCACTTGAGAAATCAACTCAAAGAATGCAATGGAAATTTAGATTGCTTTCTTGTAGATGTGAAAGGATATAAAAAATGATCAGTCACTATAAAAAATACAATGGTGACTGGTACTATTAAAGGCTCATTTTTTTTAATTATTTCTATTTATACATAATAAAATAAGAATTTAACTAATTGTTTTCAATTCATAATTGCTCTTTTAAATTGTCCGGTAGATGTTTTGACGAATTTATTGAAAGCCAGTAACTCATTCGTTCATCCTAAAGGAAAATGGAGACTAATGACCCAAATGCGTACATCAAGGATCATGTCAACAAGTACTTTATAAACATTTGCGGAAAAAATAATTAGGTTAACGTAAATCGTCAGGATAGTTAAATAATTTTAAACGCTGCGAAGAATAGCAACACAGATTTAGATATATTAATGTCAGAATTATTTTCACAGATTGTATTATTTTCTTTTCAAAATATCTTATTCTCATTCTTCCACTACACTTTTGAAAAATAATTGATTTAATTTAGAATTGAATCAATTAAGTTTCTTCGTATACTATGCATACATGTTTAACCCCTTAACTGGTATGTGCGTACACCGTACCGGCTACAGAAAGCAGGCCACAGCTGGTTTACCCATACGCAGTAAGGGCACTGTTATTTTCTACTTCATATGTTTAATTCGTAAAAATCTTCTTAACTCTTTTAGTGGGATTAGTAGTTATTGTTTTTAAGAGATGAACTTTGTCTATGGTACTGAAATACTTCTCATCCGGGACTTTCTTTCTTGTGATGGCGAAAATATTCCATTGAAGGCAGGAATTTATTAAAAATATTCGATAAAAACAGGAATTGGCAAGGCAATGTGCAATCGGTTCCTTGAGAAGAAAAAAAAAACCGAAGATAGACCTAAAAAGGCTGATATTACCTCTGTCCCCATTGCAATGTAAGACTTAGCAATATGCTTCATATATATATATATATATATATATATATACGCGTGCGTGTGTGTGTGTGTGTGCAAAAACACACATAACGTAATCTTCAACCATTTGAAATAGAGGTACGAACACTATTATTTTTTCTAATTACTAGAGAAATGCTTTTAATATTTATGAAACATTTTCGATACCATTTAGGGTGTAATAATGAAAAGCAAACATTTATAGGTTTTAGCGTTCCACAATAAAAAATTAATAATACTGTGAAAACTTTAAAATTGAGCAATAAATTAAAATTCTTCCATTTTTAAATTCTGTTATAAGTCATGTGCCTATTTATAAGCAATAAAGTCATGTGCCTTTTTTAAAACATTTTGAGCACAAATTGACCGAATAAGGGTTTAACTTCCCAAGAAATTTTTCAGCTATAATTTCCATTACTATGCCACACCATGCCAATAAATAGCTCAGATTTTTTTGAAGACATAAAAAGTAAAATTTAAATATTTTCAGAAGCAGAAATGTCCGGTAATGTTTTTTTGCGCATTTATTTTCTATCCACGATTTTTCTTTTATATAATAAAGGAGCTATAATTACTTGTTTACTTAAAACAATTACTTAACAATGTGATTATATAAATAAGCTCTCACAGTTTAGAAAGTTAAAAGGGTGCAAAACTTGAACATAGTAATGATTAAATCTCCCTATTCTGATCAAATGAATTTATAAAGATCAGTATAAAAATGCGAACTTTTAATTTAGCTTTTTAATTTCTTTCGGGAGTTCTTTGAAAGCACTTAAAATAAAAAAATAAAGTTTTTAAAAGAATCTCATTGAGAGTAAAGACCTTTTAAAATAAAACATACAAATATTAAATTAATTTATTAAAAACTTTTTGCTGATAAAAGTTTTTTTTTTTTCTTAAGTGTTTCTTTTTTTATGAAAGGTAAAGAAAACTATTGAAAGAGTCGAGTAAAAGGTTTCGATGAAAGAAAAAATGGTGCTCAAATATGAAAAAAAATGATTTTGTTAAGTTATTTTTTTAATTAATTTATTTAATTTTCAAAGTGACTCTTTTATAAGAAAAATTGGTTTTCTTTTTACTTTATTTAACTTTGCAATATCACAGAGATTAGGAAATACTTCACAAGTATTCAAAAGTACATTATCAAGTTAAAAGGAATCAATGGGAAAAAGTTAAAATCCATTCATTTGGGTTCAAATTTGTATATTAATATTGCTTATATTAATAAACCATTTCAATAGATCAAAGGTTTCGGATGAATTAATCGTAATTACAATCATTTTACATTTTCAAACAATCTTTAGTCTACTGAAATATACAACTTTCATCTTTCTTCTATCAATATTATTCAAGTGTTTAAAATTCTATGTTTTCCCCTGACGTTAAAATCAAACTATACATTTTTTTATTTAAAAATGTTTAAATCTCCAAAAGATTAGCAGCATTTTCATTTAATTTCATATTATATAGTATTGAGCATGAAATAGATTTTTTTTGATGTTATAAAAATCATCAACTTAAATATATTTTAGTATAGCATTTTTAATTAGCATCATTTGAAAAAGAGAAACAAAAAATGATGTGAAAATTCCCAGGAGTACTTTTTAGCCATGTCCTTTCATTATTTCTAGAATTCATGAATAGTAGTGTGTTGGGCGTATTAAAATGTTTTTTAAGACACCATATATATAATGTAGCTCACAGCAGTATTGTGTAGGACTTTTTTTCTTGATGCAGTTTCACGCATTAAAAAGCCGTCTTCTGAAAAAATTGGACGTAAAATATATGTTTTCTGTAATAAGATGAATGAATTTTAAATTGTTTCCGTTTCTCTTATTTTGAATTTTTTTTGCAAGATGAAGTGATGGCAGACCCAATGCCTTAAATAAGACTTTTTCGGATGCTCAGAAATAAATTTGGAAAAAAAAAATCTGCGTATTCTTAATTGTAAATATATTTTTTTTCCTAATTGAGCTATTCAGGTAAGTTCATAATTTGTCTAAGGTAATAAAAATAATTGTATTTTTTTTTCATTTTATCTTGTTAAATGGATTTTATTCATTGAGATGTCTCGCAACTACATGATTCAAGCAATAAAAGTAATCATTACTTTTTTTTTATGATTTTGAAATGTGTATCTTCAATTTATTGGCACAATAGATGTTTGTAATTAATTTGAACATTTTTTTTTCCGTATCGGTGTATTTTCCATTATTATCAACTTCATTTTATGGATATTACCTTCATTCTACGTAAAATAAAGATTCCGGAACATTTTCTTTCAAATAAATTTCATATTATAAATGCTCATTTCAAATAATGCTCATGCTCATAATTTCTGCTCATATTACGCTTAGTTTTTAATGCACCATAAATAGAGCAATATATATTTTTTTTTAATTTTGATTTTATAAATCTTCTAAAAGCGCAAAAATATATCATTTTTGAAGAGAGGACATATAAACACGTAAAATTACGTTATTTTTTTTAAATAAACAGTACTCCGATCTATGTTGAAGTCTTATTTTTTTAAATTTTATTATTTTTATTTTTAAAACCATCATTTTTAAACTTAAACTTATTTATTTTTATATCAATATATGAGCATCCGTAATTTTCGATCTTATTTTTTTTGTTCAAATTGCGCTCGAGCTATACCCCGTACTTTAAGGTATAGACTTCCAAAATTTATACTACTTTACCTATTTCCCTATTCTTTTGCAGGTTTATAACATAAATAGTAAAGTGAAATAAAAATTTGAGGAAGTCACAACACATATTTCAGTCTATTGTAGATTACATTGAATGCAGTAATATTTATAGTATTGCACATATTTTTTCTCTGAAACCAGTTCTACTAGGGGTAGTCTGTAACCCCAACAGAGCACGTCCTCACGTGGTGCATGAGGGAATGTCATTATTGGTTTTTCCGATGGTTGGTAGGAGGGGAATAAAATACCTCCTGCGAACCAACAGACAGAAGTCCAACCTCTCGAGGCTCTGGCAACCCCACCTTCTATGAATTGCATAATTTGTACATCATAAGCCCATTAATAATAGCAACATATTTTTTTTAAAAAAACTTTAATTTAAAAAAATGTTTAATGTACTAAAAATGTAATGGATTTGAGATGCACCTAAGTTTTTAAAATTATACTTACAAAATTTTAAGGTGTTCAAAGTAGTCTCCTTCAGCATCAATGTTGCGGTTGTAGTAGCCAAGTCGTCATGGGAACGGACTCGTGCTTGTCGTGTCATAAGCTCGAACCCAGTATCACTGATAGACCATTGTGTATAGGGAGCGATGTGCACGTTAAATCTATCGAGAGATTAAACGTTTTCCCGGTAATGGGGTGTGGTAGTTATGAGAGTAGAATGTCAGATCAGGTGACGTCCTTGTCACTTGACAAAGGTTCAAAATTACTAGGTCTATCACCAAATCATCTCGTGTAGTTGAACAGTGCGGCGTTAATATTCACTCACTCACTCACCCAACATAAATGCTATTTTGTAAGCGAATTTTCCACAGGTTAAAAATCTCAAACCATTCATTTCTTGGATTTGATGAAAAAATACATTTATAACCACATCAATATCTATTTCTGAATGAAAACGATATCCACGTAAGTTACTTTTTAGATTGAAAAATAACCAAAATTCCCACATAGAATAAGTTAGATGTTCTATCACTTAAATTTCTTTTTGCTTAAGAAACTCGACTGTCAATTCGGTTGTATGGGAAGATGCATTGTCATTGTGAAGCATAATTCCTCTAACATTCAATTTTTGGGAAATTTCTTGAAGACAGTTGGTGGTATATTAGTTTTCGTGTTACTGTCTTCTGTCCTTCCAAATTGACAGCTTTGACCAATCCCGGAATTCTGAAGAAAACAGCATAGATTACTTTTTTTCATTTCTTACTCTACGTTTCATCACCCGTTACAATTTTGAAAAGGCTGCTGTGACCACCATCATTTAGCAGTTTAGGGTTTATTTACAGATTCTGACATGCTCTCCTCTTTTTGGTGCTCAGTTAGATTACGGGAACCAAATGGTAAACTACTTTTTCAGTATGTAATTATTCACGAATATTTTTGTGTTTGACTGCGGATCTAATGTTAAGTCTCTTCTGTATCATTTGTTAAGAACAGTGATTATCATTTATTAACATTTTTCATATGACAGACACCCATTATCCGGTATTACTGCCTACCACGGCCTTCCTGTGCATTCTCCACCCTGAAAGGATTTGCGACCTCTGCAAAATTCTTTAAGCCATCTGAACTATGAAGATTCATCCCCAAATGCTAATTGCAGTCAATGAATATGTTCATTTTTATTTGATTCCACTTTAAAATCATAGCATGATAATGTCCTCGCGTCAATTCTATATTCTCTTCTTTAACACACTTTCTTTCTGCGCTATACAACTTCAAATAAGTCGTTAAAAATTGTCTGTTGTGTTAAAATACTTTGTATTTTCAAATTAAACTGTTAACTGTTTTTGTAACTTTTCATCTGCAAGTATCTTAAATATTTCAAAGTAATCCTTGTATCAAAATGGAAAAACCAATCAAAGTTATATTTATCCTCATTTGCACATTTTACAAATAAATTAAATTTGTTGTCAATGATTATTACTTTAGCAATTCATAGAATCTCACTTAATGTATATTCTTACCACTAGTAATGAGCTATATTCACTAATGTTTGCTTAGTTCTTATATTGCTTGAGCTGATCAATTAAGATTTATATAGTTTCTATTAAGTATGTAAGTCTCAGGTTTCTAGTGTCGTAAATTTTTTATGCATCACAGCAAATATGAAAATAGCTCTTACTTAAATATCTGTCGTTCTGTTTTGATCTTAACAAATCTTTAGCTGTGAGCATAAATTGTAATAAGAGCAGCATAGTATCAGTGAATGAAATATTTAATATACGGAATACTTCGAATCTCCTATCGATAGAACGGTAGAAATGTGCTTATGGCATATCAGCATTCATATCTCGCTCCTGAATAACGGGTGAGAATGTGAACTTTAAGGAAATAATGCCCTAGACAAGATTCGTTCTTATTGAAATGAATGTTAGATTGGTAAAGCAAACAACGCGAATTGGTAAAAAATATGCACTTTTACAATATTTTCAGTTTTGCTTACATTAGTCCATAATATGTTAAATAATTGACTTATATCAAATCATGTGTTTAGTAAGAAAAAGAATATGTAAATATTTAATTACCAGATGACAAAGCTATTTTTTATGAATTAACGCATACATGAACTCCAGATAAATATCGTAAATTAAAACTTGATTATGGTTTTCTTTAAGAGCAAAATTTCTCTAAAATTGATTGCTTGGAAATATTATGTAGTCATTTTACGTGTTTTATATTTTCGTTTGAAATATTGAAAATAAAAGTATCATCACCCATTAATAAGAAAATTTGATAAATGAAGAAAATAATTTAAAGTTTTTTAGGTTAATTTTCATTAATGTTGGTTTTTAAAAATTCTTAAGCAGATACAAGCTAATAAATTCTAAGACTTTTATTTATAATAAAGGGAAAAATTTTAGCAAAATGAATATTAATACATACAACTTACTAACTTCTGAAAATAAATTATTTCAGTAAAAAATACATGATATATGCACTCATGAATAATTAAAAAAATAAAATAAAAACATTTAAACAAATAAACATTTCCAAAGAAAAATATTGTTTTGTTAAAATAAAAAATCATTCGCAAATATTCGTAAACAATCATAGTAGTAATAACTACTCAAAGAATGTAGTATATAAATTCTCAATACATATATAACAATATCGCAGCTTATATATATATATATATATATATATATATATATATATATATATATATATATATATATATATATATATATATATATATATATATATATATATATATATATATATATATATATAGGAAAAATTCTTCGGCAATATTTTCAATATTTTTTTTGCATGAATCACACATAAATAAGAAATGACACATTGTAAAACACAAAAGGAACATTTCAGTTTAGAAAAACAATCTGATTAAGTAAATATTGACTAGAACATTAACTCACGTGTTTCTATTGCGTGCTATCTCTGTTTTGACTTTTTAATTACAAATAGCTGTGTTGGGAACCATGTCTAATATAATCCTATAGAACACATTATATGGAACATATTCGAAGGACCTTTGAATAGAATCAATACTCTTTCGAGAGGATTCTTTTTGCTTGCAAATTTCTTTTTTTATGTTCCCATTCTTTTAGGATAAATTAATCCATGTGAAAAAAATAATATTAATAAGTAGAAAAAACATTGTCTAAAGCTTGACATTACTGTCGCAATCTAGCGTGATTTCTGTATATCTTACGATATAGAATTGTTTGACACCTCTTATTTTGAAATAAAGTAAAACGAAAATTAAATCAATTAATAACTCTTCAGTTTATGGTAAATAGTTATATGACAAGTAATAATTAGAGTATGAAATATATTTTAGGTAAAACAATTCATTTTTGCTAGTATTCAGTTATTTTATATCTAACAATTTTAAGTAAATTAAATTAAATGTCTAGTTTTTGTAAATTTACTTTATCAAATGTGTAATTTTGTGTTTTGTTTTATAATTTATTTTATAATTCAGTATAATGATACATATTGTGTTATGTTTATTACATAACAACATTGCTTTATATTGTTTTATAAATTAATTGAAATGTGACACTTAATTCATCATATTTACAAATTATATAGTTTTGCTTTAGATGGAAAATAAATACTCAAGAACATGTAAATGATTTATTCACGAAATACCTCTCGCTCTAGAATTATTCTCTAATTGGTTCCTGAATAAACTTCTCCATTGTTAATAATGACTTAAATTATCCTAAGAATGAAATGCATTCTGAAATATACTTTAACTGAGACTAATTCATGCTGTTAATAAGTTTCACGCAATAATAAATGATTCAATCGTTGACACACATTTGTCATTTGTATATTTGAAACAATAAATCATTATAATCTGAATTCGAAATGTGTCAAAAATAAATAAATGACCAATTCATTTTCGTACTTTTAACTAATTATGATGTTTCATAATTTGATAATTTGTGTTGGTGCTTGTATGCACAGTTATTGAAAGTATTATATTTTATTTTGTGGGTATTTAAATCTATGTGGACTAAAAAGAATTAGTTTCTAATTTTATGTAATATTAAATTGTTAAAAAAAGTTTTTAGGTAGACCCCCGAAATAGAATTACTTAATAAAGGAAGGTTAAGCATCTTCAAGACATATTGGTGAATTATTATTTTTACCTATGACCCAAGGTCATTGAACTGTTGAAACTATTGAGAGGAAAATGAAATTATTTCCATACTGATATTTTTGAGGAGTGAACAACAGAATTGAAGAAAGTGTTTGAATCATTTTAAATGATATAGACTACCACCGGTTAAAAGAAACTGAAAGAAATATATTTTCTGAAATGAATTGAAGAAGAAGCAATTTACTGGCTGTATTTAGAGAAATTTTAAGATAATTAGTGCTGAATGAAAAAATAAAACACGCTTAAACACGTCTTTGTAAAGTCAGTTTTTCTTTCTTTCGCAAGGATATAGAAAAAGAAGAAATATTGAAATATTTGAAAAGTGATTTAGATATAATTAATGGTGTAATTAAGCACCTATTGAAAGAAAATTAATGCAAAAGAAAGTTGACAAAAGATATAGTTTAAGAAATTAAAATATCGTTTGTTAAACCATTGAAAAAACAAGACCAGTGTTAGAAAAGTTTTCTCATAAATCATAAAATACTCATTACAAATAAATTAGAGTATATAATATTTAAAGTAGAAAATGTACACATTAGAATAGACCTATTATTCTAGAATGATCTAGAAAATTTTATTCACTTTTGAGGCTACATTTAGAGGCTGATATCATTATTAAAATTAAAAACATTTATTTAAAATTGCTATGTGAAACTAAAGCTACTCATTTTCCATCTGCAGTTGAATAATTTAATAAGTTCTATAATTATTTAGGAAAAAAAAACTAAAAGTGAAAAATGCATAAACATTTTTGATAAGAAACAAGTAGTATAAAATTTTGTGTGTTTCAAGAAGATTCACGCATTTACGAAGTTTTTGAATCGTAATTCTAAATTAGTTTAAATCAACTTTACATGTATATTAAATAATTAACTCTATACCCAAAAGTTACGGCCATAAAATTACATGCAATTTACATCAAGGTTACTAATGATGAAATTAGTTGATTACCATCCTTATAAAAGCTACAAGACTGTTATTGAAACCAAGTTCCTTGAAACCAAGATCTAGCGATGAGGACGAAATCTGAACTGGTTTCTCCCTTATCACTAAAACCTAAGCTACTCCCACATTACGTCAATACGAGGACACAAACCTAACATATGTAACATGCCATAACGTATTTAACATGCATCTGCCCCTCTACCAGGGAGTCTTCAGTGGAGTTAAGACTCAATGCCAAAGACAAATGGACATGGCCACTCGGCTACAACGACCAATGCATCATGATTTAATGCAACGTTTGCAAATTATTGTGTTATTTGTGAGAGAAATAGACAGAAGAATGATTTAGGTGACAATGTGAAGTAATCCTATCATACAAAATTTTAAGTTTATTCAAATATAAATTGATTTTATTTTCGATATAATAGAAGTTGAGAGTCATATTTCAAATTTATGAATTAGGAAAATCTGTTAGTTATCTTCCTAAAATTAAACAAAAATAATTTTTTGTATATTTTTTATATTTAATTCTGAAATTAAAATCAAGTAATTTGTACAAAACAATAATAAAAATTATCGTAATTTGCGTTTGAAAAAAATAATTAAGAATTTATTTCTATTGGAAGTAAAAATTATGAACTCTTATTTTATGTAAAACTAATGGAAATCACATTTTTGCCCACAATTTAAAAGTGTTTTCTTTTCAAGAATGTATTGAGTTTTTTTTTAATAAAAATAAAGTTAGTTTTAAAATTTTACCCTTGTATACAATGGAAAACAGTGTCATTATTGTATTATTGCCTCATAATGGATTTTTATATTTCCCGGGAAATATAAGAAACAACATGTATTCCAAATACTGAAAGTAAAAATGGAAATAATGCACATACTCCAGATATCCGTTGTTTTACCCTAGTTCCTGTGTTACGGGGCTTTACGCGACTGTCAACAATTCATCCTCTTGGGGAATCTTTGGGCCAGCAATCGCGTTTATTTCACAGTTATCCCTCTCAAGAAGAAACCATGAGATGCAAATTAGTTAGTGTATATAAAGTTAGTTTAATAATCGTAGATCAGTAGCAGCGAAGTCACTGAACACAGTGTTACTATGGTAAGAATTAGAATTAAGCATCGTGACTAAAGGACGGATTTTAGATACTAGTCTAAATTAGTGAATCTAGAATTAATAGGATACGATTGATTAAATTTAATCTATTCGGATTTCCTGCGCTTTTTCACGTAAGGTATATACTTTATAGATTACTTGTTCTGGAATATTATCTTTGATAATAAGAAATTAGATTTATCATGGATAGTCTTGGTCATTCATCGTTCCCTCCCACAGCTTTTTGTAGACAAGATGATGAGGAAGTGACTTCAGGGGTAAGATCATTACACCTGTAGGTAGGGCTCATTCATGTTCGAGATTTTACTTTCCATTTCTCGTACCTATGATATTGCCGGGTTGGAGTGTTCATAAGTAATGCATCAAAGTATAACACATTCAATTTTTTATAAATGTAAAAATTAATTTATATCTTATTTTGCATACAATATTATGTATAAGGTAATTGGATATACGTGGCTCATTTTAAACTATCTATTTTTCTCCAATCTGGAAACATGATCTTTTTTTTTTCTTGAAAATTATACGATTGCTAAGAATTTGAACAGAGTGAAATATATATAACTATCATTTTTTCTCAGTCCTTTATGAAATTCTAATAGCTTCATTTTCCAATAGTCAAACCAGAGTTGTTACTGGCTTCACAAGACGTAGCAAACCATAAACATTTTATTGAATACCGTGTAAGTATTAGCTAAAAGTAAATCTTCGAATGACTAGAACTGAGGCGTTTGTTGGACTTTGGTATGGTAAATGTATCTATTTCTTGTTAGAATTATTCATTTATGAGAGTTAAATAAATCTGTGAAGATAATTATTTCAAATAAAGGCATAAACTTTAATAATATAATGACCTGTAAACATTTATCGCAAATAAAATAACAACACTTATACTGTATAAATTACTCGATGTATCTGTTGTCATTTCCATTTTAGTTCCATTAAGAAATTATTGCTTAGCCTTTACTTGACAATATCTGAAAAAACATAGTTCCAAAAACAAAAAATAGATTTTATTTGCATTGATACACGAGGTTGTAACAGAAGCACAAACACTTATAAATAGACTTCAGATGCCAATATATTGATGATTGTTTTAAAAATTTTTATTATTTTTCAAATTTACGTACTAAGCTTAAAGACAACGCTACATATTTTCATTGCTGGTAGGATTAAATCTGACGATACAATATGTAAAATTATATGCTACGATATATACGATTGCAATCTAGAACATAGGTCACATATTTAACTCTAAATGCAGTAATCGGAAAAACAAATTTTCAACCAATATAGATCATCCAGTTCTGCACACGTTTTGCTTTGCGTCCATGAGGGATATATTTATTGTGATTTAAATATGAAATCATGCATTTTTTAACAGATTGAAAATATAGCTAACATTTGGTTCAGAAAAGTAAATTAATCTCCTCCTCAACAAAATAAAATATGCCGCACATGGTTGGGCCATGTGCGGTCATTTGAAAATTATCGTCCTGTTTCTTTTGTTAACAAAGAAAAAATATATAAAATTCGCATGTGTCAGTGTGGGGCAGACGTGGAAATACTCAACACTGGGTCAAAACAGAAAAGGGAAAAAAAAGATCTTAAACCAGGTACCAATAATATGATTTTGAACAGCTTAGTTGAGCCGAACAAAGCATTGTTAATTCTTTTGTGCATATAATTAAGTGTAACTAAATACGGGATGTTTCAAATATCTTTGCAAAAAATCTACAGGTTTATCCGAAACCAAGTTGAAAAAGAGGACATCTGTGTTGGTCTAATATCCTCAAGTTTATGAATTGTAAATAATTTGAGACTTCCATGACAACAACATTAAGCAGAAGCTTAGGTTGATTGAGTCAAAATAAATTTTCTTCACACACCAGTAGACATTTCCCAGTTTCGGATTCCCCAATTTAGGATAATTTATCTAAGAACTTGTTGAAAGGTTCCACCAAGACATCAAACATATGGAGCACAGATAACATAGAAGATGGGGAGAAAACAAGATCATTGACTACTTTTAGTCATTTAAACGAAGTAATCCCGAAACTGAATGTAAAAAAAAAGAACATCTAAAAGAAGTTTCCAAGGAAAACAAGAGTACGCATTAAAAAAAAATGTTTTGCTTTTTGTGAAGTTTAAAATTTTTTTTAAACTTTCATGTACTGATGCATAATATATACTCCTCTTGGTCAATCGTTTATTTTATATAAATTACCTTAATGAAATGCTAATTAAAATAGTATGTTGGTGATTTTTTTTCTACAAACTATACCATAATTGGATGTAAAAAGTTTAAACTTCAAGGGAACTTCTTGTTTTACATTCAACCAGAAGCAACTTGTTGGAACCTGCGAAAGTGATTTTCGTCTATTTTCTGAAAAATCAATTTATCCCATCAAGAACAGATATTTAAGTAGATTTAAATGAAAAAAAATCCCTCTTGTCAGATGATACATGCTGAATTATTGCAAAACATCAATATGGAGTTTACAAAAAATCCTGACGTGACGGAGAAAAAAATGGTGGACATTTTCAAAACCAACACACAAAACTACATAAAAATCATCGACAACTTCTTTTGTATTTTTCAAAAACTTTAATTTCGCAGACCTTTTTAACCCTTAATCGACCGCATTATGATTTACTGCAGTTTTTTTAATGCGATATTTTTTTTGAATCACTACATTGAAAACTAAAGGATATACATAAATAAAATGCTCTATTTTGAAACATTTCATTAGTTAGAGCTAATTAATCAATTAAAGATATTCAACTATAAAATTAATTAACACACTGTCCACTTAAAATAAATAGTCAAATCGTTTTTTAAGGTCTTCATTAACATACAAAAAAAAAGAGTCTTACATTTTGACATTAACTATTTTTTCTGAAAAAATGACAATCTTCGCAATCTGCTGAAAATGCCGTCAGCTGAAAAAAGCAATTCTGTTTAAAAAACTATTCGTTTTTCCCACTAAAAAATTTCGTCAAGAACCGCGCTCTCATATTTGGGGAATAGGGATTTCAAAGAATATTCCTGCTAAGTATCTTCAGAATATTCGTAAAAATTATTATTCAATGTAATTTTAAAGTGAATGGTACTTGTAAGTACTGTCGGTAGATAAAGGGTTAATTAGGTAAAAATAGTCACGATGGAAGCAGTTATTTTGTGATATAAAGTAAGTGATAAATATTAACGTTGCACTGTTCAGGTACATGGTGGCTTTTAGCGACGAACCTCGTAATTTTAAACCATGGTCAAGCGAGGAGGATGACACCTGAGCTAGCACCCCCCTCCCTCTACCACACAACGGATGACGTTTGACCTTGGAGATTTAACGTGCATCTCTCCCACCGGCTTTCTTGGGGGTACGGGGCTCGAACTCGTGACAAGTCAGCCACAATCCAAAAACTTGACCTATACCCTACTGTGTCGATTTAAAAATACTCACATGTATGAGAAATTTCAACGGATGCTTACAAATAAATTTTATGTACGTAAAATATTCTGAAAACATTTACGCGTATTTGCTTTGATTTTGAGTTTTAAATGGATAAGATATCAGTAGTAAATAAAACTATGTTCGAATAATTAGTATAATTATTAAATAGATTGCTAGACATATATTCAAAACTTGTAATAATATGGTTTTGTCAGACCGCATTCATACTTATTCTGTGTAATTAAATGTATTCAGTCCTAAAGAACATAGCACACATAAAACTACTAATGATGAAATTTTTCAAGAATGCATAAAATAAAAACAAGGTGGAAAGAACTAACTTGGCAAGATGTTTTTGAAACATTGTAAATATCTTGCAACATTGTAAACATAAGGCTAAAAATATTAAGTTTTCTTTCTTACTGTATGAATAATGTTGTGCGATTTAAATTTACAGAAATAAAAAGGAATAGGGAGAAAAACAAAACTTCTACAGTTGTCAAAAGAGATAAATCATTCAAAAACATTTCTTCTAAAGGAACACGGGAAATGAACTGTTTAAAACTGAAATAAAATCAATATATTGATTTATTTGCTTTAAAACCATGTGAAATATAGACTAAGACATAAATAATGGTATTATTTCAAATATTTTTATTACGATGAAATATGAATGCCTGACGACCATTCAACAAATCATGTCAGTGAAAACGGAACCTAGAAGGAAAGCATTTCGATGATTCCAATAACATCTTATGAGTGTACAGTTAATAAAAAATAAGAGGATACTAACTTCGAAAGAATGTGTGAATAATAACAAATTTAATGATTTCCTATTATTTTATTTTGCTTACAAATTTTAAATAATTATACAGACTTCAATTAATAATGATGCTCAGAAAAGGCATATAACTTTCATTATTTAGAATTCCGTGCGTGTCCCATGTAAGATATACATTTAATATACACATGTGATATCATTATGAAAAGTATTAAAATAATACACGTTTCATTCAATTTAAACTTTTTTGTCCTTATCCAAATTCTAGAATGGAGCGGGTTTTAGTTTTGTATTGGTTAGTTGGGTTGAACTAAATGTCAAACAAGGTCTACACAATAGTTATGTGAAACTTTAAGCCATATTCAAGTGATTAGAGGGCAATAGTAACTAATATTATGGATCAATTGTCATGCAAGAGAGCTCTGTTCGATATCTCTATGCAGATGATCGAAGGTATAAATCCTTATGTTGGAGTGCCTTAGATGTGGAGATCTGAGAGAAAATTTGGTATCGATCCCTTATATTTCAAGTACTTCAAATTATGTGGAGTATATTAAAATATACTGTTGAGATAACTCACAAATAGAAGGATGGCATTTCAGCTGTAACATTATTATTTCAATTCCACTAACATCACAGAAATATTTCAAAGAAAAAATACCAAAAATTACATTAACATTTTAATACCGGAGTGATTATTTTAAATTATCATATGCAATCAGTTATCTATACACTTAACCATGTATATATAAATGTTTATACACACATACTCATAAATATATGTATATGCGTATGCGAGTATAAGTTATTTATATTCTACTTTCACATTCCATATTTATCCATCCAGATAATACTTTTCTAAATTACTAATTATCATCCATTAAGCTTAAAATAAAACAGCGAAGAAAATGATAAATAAGTACAGGGGTCAAGTAACGCAGCAACAGTTGTATATTAGCAGATTCAAGTGTCTTTTTTCTTTTTTACTTACCTATATTCTTGTCTGGCTGAAATAAAATTTAGAACTTGCAATTTAAACAGGTAATTTAGAATATGTAAAAATAAATAAAAAATTAATATGGTAGTTTGAAAGAATTGAAAATCAATATAATTCAGGGATTTCTCTCTCAGAAAGTGAGATACTTGTCCCACTGAAAAGATTTATAAATAAATGCAGTACTGTATCCCTTAATTTGTTATAAATATATTCTTTTCTCAGCAAATTTCATTCTAAATAAAAGTGTAGGTAATTCCAAGTAAACTAAATTTTCTTGTGTATACTCTCCATCTTCTAATTAAATACCACAAACATTTCTTATCTTTTGATTTTTTGTCACATTTATCTGCTATTTGTTTATTCTTTTTAGACTTTTAGATATATAAAAACGCACTAAAAGACTTTTTAGGGGAAATGGTTTTAAATAGGCATCATCAATTAATTTCTAAAAAAGTAAACTTTGCTTAATAATTTTTAACAGTAAATATATTCCTTTGTAGTCATGCTCAGAAAAGTTTTCATTATTTAATGCAGCAAATAACTAAACACATACAAAAAATTAAAGATATAAAAAATGGCGGTATGAAAACAGTTTGCCCAAAT